>JAABKK020027883.1:0-16377 GCA_011634745.2 Catotricha subobsoleta | reverse complement strand
TATTAAATATTATACCTTGTTTAGGTCATGGTATGAATTTCATACCATTACAAGGTATAGCAAAATTATTTTCACTAGGGAATGCTTTATTTAATCGATAAATCGATAAAATGAAGCAATAACTGTAAATGTTTCTTATTTATTTTTAAAGTAATTGGTTAAAATCCGAATAAAATATATAGTATTGCTTTAGAATTAATGAAAATAATCTTTGTATAATAATCTTTAAAATCTAAAAAACTTCATTATTTGTGTACACTACGAACAGAACACCCTAGTGTGTATGTAAGTATATTGTATATTGTACGCACATACATCAATCTACTATAAATATCGTGTATAGAAATGAAAGGTAGAAAGTTTTCCATTAGATATATAGTAGGTATTTGGTATCATTCAATTATACTGACTGTATACTGTCTGTCTATATTGTAAAAAGCTCAGCATTGAATTAAGCTTAATATCCATATATTTTCCTATTAATATTAACTTTGTCGGTTACTTGGTATTGGTGTGAGAGAATATTAAAATGTAGGTATATAAATTCAATCTTATTTCAATTAATTTGTAGATTCTGGCACTGGCAGTGTCGTACATTGGTATTGACAAGAGTAGGGTAAGACAACCCATTCAATTTCTAAATGCCTAAAAAGCTCGAAATTTATTGTGATATGTGTTTACATATGTATTAAGGTGGTCCAAACTATTTTTTTCTTTATATGCACCTAAAATTTTCATTCTCTTTAAAATAATTTACTTTAAACTTATTTTAATTGTTAAGATGGCCTTTAATCATGTAAACCGCAAACACGCTCACAGTCAATTTTATAGCCGGTGTAGTGTCTCTTGAAGCAATAGAGGCGTAAACCTTTCAGGGATTAAAAGACGCAAGAAAAATTAAGCACTATGATTTCGCTTTTTCTTTCTCTTGTGAAGCCTTAGCCATTAGCTAATAGGACTTAGATTTATCATCTAATTAATATTATGATTTTTTGTAAAGTAAGAGAACCTATAAATAATTTTATGTAAATTCAAACGATATAAAAATAATTCTTAAAATAAAGATGATATGAAAATGATTGCCAGAACCAAATGGATATCATACGTAAGTGAAGACCATAATCTTTGATACATACGTTTCTAATGAATTCTAATCTAATTAGTTATCTATCGAAATCTCACATCAAATGAAAATATAAATAATATTAACGAATATAATGGTAAACGTGGTAGAAAATATATATATACGAAAATATCATGCCTGCACATCCACTATTATTGACCTTAAAATAATAAGTATTCGGTTCAATATTCTAATTTCATATCTTGTAACCAGGGAAGCGAACCTTTAACATTTTTGAGAGTTCGGTTCTCAAACTGAAAATTAGTGGTTCGGTATTTTGGGTTCGGTTCTTCAAATAAAAAAGTTAAAGATCAGCTATTTGGATTATAACAAAAAAATATAGAGTTCGGTGTCTAATAAGACGAAATGAATTTGATTACATTTATTTCAAAAAAAGTTTCATCGCTTCTCAAAGCAAAAAAAAAAAAATGGCTTTTCTTTAGGTTCTGAAAAGCAAAAAACTGGGGCTCGAAAAATTGAGGTTCATAAAGTTCAGTTTTATTCGGTGCGGTTTGCCTTCCCGCTCGTAAGTATTCTTATATATTTTGATAGCAAAGTGCTCAAAAATAAATTTATACAATTTCCATAATAATAAACATAAATGAATTATTTGAAATTTATCAACATCAGCTCTTCTAATATGTTTTTATTGCCCACATTGTATGCATAAAATAATGAATACATGTTGTTTATAAAATATGAAAGCTTTTTTATGATTTACTTTCATTTTTTATTTTTATATATTTATATAAAATTATATTTCTTTCTAATAAAAAAATTCCTATAATTTCGTTTTTGTTTTGTTTTATTTGTACTATAAAGCAAATGCGGACAGGGCATGTGGAAACTAATAATAGAACGTAAACGCTTATTTGTCGTATTTGCATTAAGGGATGAGTAAGATTTTGGCAATGCCACTATTGTTGAATAGTGCGCTGTTTTATAAAAATATTTTAAAATACAATAATACTTTTATAGTAAATTGATAATTCTTTTCGAAATATGTTCAAATAATTCAAATAATGAAAATAACAAAGAGAAATGCTATGATTTTCCCACGAAATAAGTGCATATATCGGAAAAAAAATCATGGGATTCTTATAACAAAAAACTGCAAACAAAATAAAAAGATTTATCAACATTTAAACTGAATGTCAATCAGCAAGCCTCTTAAGTTTATCCATGCTTTATTTAAGCTATTTCCTATTTATTGTGTGGGCAAAATATCTTTAATACTCTTTCTTAATATTCTGTTCGCAGAATAACCGACACAATGACGTCATAGATTACGTACCTACATTTAAATCATTCTTAAGAAAAAGCTTTGTCAACTATATTTCTCTTTATTTCGCGTAATGCAGAATTGTCGGTTTTAGTAATAAGATTTCATACTTAATAAATTCATATATAAAATACTTAAGTTGCAGATTAGATACATATCTTATACTTATTCTCTCGCTGTTGGTATTCTAAATCTTTTACATTTATCTATTTTTAAATTTTATTTATCAAGCAAGCAGTTTTCATTTCTTTTCTCAGTTATTTTTCGGAGCCAGAAATTTCTTGAAAATTTAATTTGCATATGAACTCATTGCGGGTAGTAAATAGGGTAGATTAGAGCTCATTTCCTATCGTATGTAAAAAATTTAATATCAAAATCAAATATAAATCTAATTAACTGGTCTACACCACCACACAATATATTATGTTGTTATACTTATATGAAATTAACAATTTTTTATTTTTTTTTTATTAGAAATTAAACCATTTCATGGAACAAAAATTACCACAGCATAATAAATCGGTCATATACTAAACCTACTGCTGCTGGTTGCCCTTAATATCATGCAAATATAATCATATATAATTCACTAGGTTGGATCGACTATTTTTTAATGGCATCTACCATTATTTTCTGAATTGCATTTGGTCTTGCGATCTTTGATGTAAAAGAAAGTTAAAGAAACCGCGAGGTTAAACAAAAAGCCACGAGGTTCTACCTTGTCCATCGCTACATCACATCGAAGATTTATTTTCAAACTACTTTTAGTGCGTTAATCAAAAGACGAAATGCAACTCAGAAAAGGCCATGAAAAAAAAAGAGTCGATTCACCCTAATATGCACCTCATTCCATATATGGTTGTCCCTGGTTATTTTTCTGAAAAAAAAAAAATCTGAATGAAAATTGGCTAAAATGTTAAACACAATTTTTATTCAATACATTTTTGGTCTATCCCATTTCATTAATGTACGTACATATTTAATTGCGTGTGTGTTATTATTAAATTTGTATGCGTGGCTTGATAGAATGTATTACTTATTAATTTATCATTGATTTATTGAACATAATAAAAAAAAAAAAAATTATTATTACAATTTAATTGTAATAATTATTTATAAGAAATACTTTCATTTTTGAATGTTTCTTTCTAATAAAAGAACAATTCGTTATATGTTGCTGTAATGTCCGAAGACTTTTAATCCTGTAATAATTAAAATGTTTTAGCGCACGTTGCTTTCCATGCTATGATAATATCATTTATAAAATATTATATTCTATTCTTTAAAATGTCAAAAAATTTGGCAACACCAGATGTAATTTTCTTTTCATTTATTTTGAAAAAGCGAAGCTAGATAAATATTTAACATAATTGCTGCAGCAGAATGTGAAGCTTAAAGAATTCCTTTTTATCTGTCATATCCACGTTGGAAGGCAGAAAGAAGCTCTTTATAGTGTGAATAAGAATATGTATAAGGATGGTTCACGTTTCTATTGAGATTACTTTTATTTATGAAACTCTCTTCAAATGTTAAGTTTCAATGTAATTTAATATTTTTATTTACAGCAAATGTAGAAGATCACACCCCACGTCACTTTAATAAAAAAAAATATTGAAAATTAGCGGTGATACTTTTATTTGTATATTTATATTTATAATAAAAAGCACACTAAACTCTAACTCAACACTCAAAAAATTAATATATTTCTCACATAAAGCATAGAAAAACATATAAAAGGAAATTAATAAAAATATGCACTACGCTGCTTTTGAACAAGTAAACAAATATTAAGTTCATAAAACTAAGCACACATTATTTCAGAATATATTCAAAATATGGATAAAATATGGATAAATTATTTCCAGGTGAATTCGACTTCTGATAATAATGTATAAAGGTAAAAACGTTCAATGTTCGTTGCTATTTTAATACATGTTATATATTAGACAATTTTACATTTGCATAGACACATTTTAATAAATATGCATTAGACATACAGATACATAAATAGACAGCAACATATAATGTAAGCATCCGTGTATTATTTATAATATTATAATATTCTAATTTTATATTATTACATATAAAGTGTTGAGAATCTGGCGCGCATTTATTGTTCATGAGAAGAACGCTTTTTTCCATCTTTACGCATATCATGTACACTGTACAGTGCACAGTACGTATATATATACAATTTTCTACAATGTACTCACTTTATAGACGATATAGCGAACTGTAAACGTAAAAAAAGCTTTCCACTTTTCTGGCTTTACATTTTCATTCAGTTTTCTTTTGAAACTTACAACGAACGGTCAGTTATTGAATCCTTATAAATTCGATAATTATTTGAATCAAAATAAAATATAAAATCAGTTTTGGATGAATGAAAAGAAATAATGTAAAATAAAATAAAAAACTGAATTACCTTTGAATATATGTTTAAAATGCTAAACAAAATAAAAGATAAAAGATAAAAAATGTTTTAATAATGCGTGTTAGTATTGAATACACATGAATCGTTAAAATAGAAATTATTTTATTATTATTTTTAATTTGAATGTTAAAAAAAAAGAAAAGAAAAAAGAAATTTAATTTAAATCTGTGTGTCGTTTACAAATATTTTTATATATTCCAATTTTTATTTATTTTTTTTTTTCGCAATGTATTGTAATTTAATTTTTATCATTATTTGAACACGAAATTGTATATGCTGTGCCTTTGAGTGTAGAAATTTAATTGCATGCATATAAGTGAGATACGATACGTTTTAATATAAATAAAGAAAAAAAAAGAAAAAACACATTAACCAGAAGTTTTCAATTGAATTTCCATGACCGATAATTAAATAAAAGCTTTTGCATTATACGCTTCGTTTCATAAATGTATTTGGGTTAATAACATGTGATGTGATTTAATACAAAACACTATACATAAGATCCTTTTCTTTGAGTGTGGTTTTACATCTGGCCTCTGACAATCTAATCCTTTTCTGTATATGAAACAATAAAGTTTTGGTTTTGTGTATTTTGCTGTGTCTATTCTATATTATGCTTTGTTATAAAATAAAATAATTTTATAAATACGAATACAAAATACCAGTGATTCAAAATATAACGGATAATCTCTTGAACGGATAGCTTATATAAAAATTGTGTTTAGAAATATTATTATTGCAAATTTATATATTATTTTTATAATTTGTTTGACACAAAATAAATATATCAAAAACGATTTCTTATAATTTAATAAAAATTGCTTAACGATAGATCTATGTTTATGGATATTGTGTGTATTGCATATACATTCAAAATCAAATAATAACCGTATCGCCCAGTCTGAAAATAATTCAATGTCTTCGCATTCGAATTATTTTCTATAATTATTTTCATCAAATAAAAGAAAAACAACAAAAATGTCAAATGAATTTAGGCATATTCCTATAAATATAATCTCACATATAGACATTTTATTTCATTAGTTAAGATCGTCATGCGAAAACACACACACACACACACACACACCCATAATTTCGGGAATAGAAAATTAATAAAAACATAAAAACAGTGAATATTTCATTTATCATTAATTTTCTTCCAAGAAAGTTTTACGAAATTTGTTTGTTGTCAAGTTAGGGTTTAGTAACTTTTTCTATACCATTTTATTTACAGAAATGGTCATACATATTTAAATCTAATTAATAATAAAATTATAAAGTGTATTCCGTTAGAAAATATTACCGTTCGCTGTTCAGTTTGATATAATAGTTTATTGAAGATCTGCAGAAACAAAAGACTAAACAAATTTTTATCAGAAACCTTTCCAAACAAATTGTGCAAATATTTTGAAAGAACTCATTTTTACAAAAATAATTTCTTATTCCTTACCGTTATTTCTATAGCTTATCTCAGATAATATTGATGAATTTTTTCCATGAAAATTTTTAAATCATGCAAAGATTCATCTTAATTATATTTAAATCAACTGAAATTTTCTATGTCACATTTATTATCCAAATTTGAAAACATGAATATTTTTTCGCCAGTCACCATATTCTGTGTCTAGCTCAATTCCGCAATATAATTCTGAGGGTTATAATGTAATTTAATTCAATCCAATAATTCAATGATGATTATGACTAAAATATTACGTCAGTTTAAATCTTTACGAAAAACAAAAAAAAGCCCAAAAATGTTATTGTTTATAGGATATTATCTATCAATTTAAGCATATACGAAAAGGTCAAAAGTTGGCACTGTTCGATTATTACATCTGACACCTATGACTTTTCGCTTCTATAGTAGTAGTAATATATGTCAGTATCGTAATCTCTTACACATGTTGTTATTTTAAGATAATATATATTATATTATATTATATAAATAAATAATTAAATTAATTCAATGGGATTTTCAATATTATACGTTGATTTTTCAACCTTGACAGATAATTATTTTATTAATGCGGTTTTATTGGTAAACGATTAACTAAAATAATAGCTTTTATTTATTTATAGAATAAATGTAATTGAATAAAACCTAATTCAATCATTATTTCCATTAAATGAATATTATATAATTATTTTGTTACTATCAATTGTTTCATTTCATATTGATTATTAACCACTTGTTATTTATTATATAACTGAATTATAAATTATATCAATTATTCAAATAATTTGTCTTTAATGAAATATTATGAACGCGGCTAGTTTATCGCAGCATTTCGCTTCAATGTAATTTAACACACAGTTTTTATTCGATAAATCAATTATAATGTTGAAAAATATGATTCTTGAATAATGTTTATCTATGCAATATGACATTAGAATTAATGATTATTATTTTTATATGTTTTTTTTTTATTATTATTTTTTGGTGATAACTTTCAATCTCAAAAAAGGATTTAATTTGAACTAAATATACCTCAACATTTTTCTTATTACGCATTTCCCTTCGTTCAATTAACTGAAAGAATAAAAAAAAATAAAAAAACACAATTGAGTTCGAATAAATTTCTCTCTAATTATACTATAATTTCTCTAGTAGCAATTCTTAAACATTTTTCAAATGAAACGAAATTACTGAAAATTATCACGTTTCTCCCAACCGTTTTTACTTCAATTTTAATTTTAGTGCCCGATTGTTTTGTTTTGTTTTGTCCTAAGCAATGTAATCAAGATAAATTTGATGTAAGCAAACAAAGTTTATGGCTTAATGCAAATAAGTCGTATATCAAGAGAACGAGAAACAGCAATAAATAATTTAAGCTACAAACAAGGTATATTTTCTGTAACAAAAATATTTTTTGAAATTTTTATCAATTAGTTTATTTATTGATCCGCAGTGTACCGTCGCCCAGTGCCCAAATTCATCCATATAGTATATATATTCTATATGTGCACAATAAAACTAGTTCATAAAGTTTTACGAACAAGATATAAAAACCATAAACTAAATTTTCTACAGAGATACATTCACGATTCATATTAAAAAATATAATAGTTGAAACATCATTCAAAATGCTCAATTTTTCTTTATATACGTACATAATATTATATAATATATATTATATATAGATCCTTTTGTTATGCACAGCACATAACATACATTACAATTACATATACGTATATTCCTTACATCATTTACATTACCCCATTGTAGATAAGCAATCGACGAGAATTTATGTAAAAAAAAAAAAATAAAAAAACATTTTTGTTATATTAAAACAGTTTCGAAATTTGCTTGCAAAATCATATATATGCCGATATTTTGATTTATTATGTAAAACGAATTTCATATAGAATTGCAAGAAAATATTCTAAACAATTATTATTTTGTACATAAATATATGAAGAACTTTGCCATTTGTATTTGTCTATACTGACCTCGTACACTCTAATATCGCCACATCATAATAAAAAAAATTAGAAGAAAAATAAGTAATATCATTTTTACTTTCTGAAAAAAAACAAAAACAAAAAAAAAAATTTAATCAGCTAAACAAGAACAAACCACATATAAAAAAGAAAAAAAAAAAAATGTGGAATGGAAAACAGCGATCATCACCCCATTTAAAAATTCGAAATGGACAACATAACGATTTAGCATCGTTACGATCAATTAGTTCTGAAGATGTGTCTGGCGGTGATTTTTCTGGATATTGTTGTAGTGCTGAAGCTAGAAATCCAGCAATTAAACGTGGACGTCAAATTCAGTTATTGCAGGTTAGTTAAATGTATAATTTTTATTGCCTGCTTCAAAAAAAAAAAAAAAAAACTGAACACCTTTTTTTTATTTTGAACGGAAAGGTTAATTTTTTTTTTCTTCTTTCATCTAAATTTTTGTTTGGTAACCTTCAGACGTTCAAAATGAAAATATAGTTAAATAATAATGATGCAATAAATGAGCTCAATAAGAAAATGATTTAGAAGTTCATTTAAGCAGTAAATGCTATAAAAAAAAAAAGGGAAAAATAAAATAAAATGCGAACAGAATTTTTGTTTTGGTAACGTTTATTATTTTCTTTTCTTATTTTATTTTTATTATGCTATCAAGATTTTCGTAAATGTTTTTTTATTTATTTGAAATAAATAGATTTACGGAGACTTAATAATATGTCCGTTGTTTTTGTACTTGGCAGATCTCTGATTACATCCTGATTTTTATTGCATTTTACTAATCTGATGCAAATATTTTTATATGCATAATATGTAGCCTATAAAGAAAGAATATAGCTTATAGATTTTTATGCGAAACACTTGAAACGTGTACTGTGTTTTTTGCACTTATAGATAACGCATACTTCCTAAAATATTAATATATTATTGAATTTCAATCTGATTTTTATGCTCAAAGTTACAAAAGTTTATGTTGAAAATCTAAATTTATATTAAATTTTGTTTTGTGTGTATACGAGCGAAGTCGGAATTATATATACCAGTTGCGTTACTACACCTTTATGTGTATAACTCTTACATATGGATTTTCTCGAAAGTATGTTATGATGATATGGAATATATTTTATAAAAATAATAAACATAATAAAATAGCAAAAAGCTGAAACTCGATTGAACGAAACTTCGTACTTTCTTTAATATATCAAAAAAAAAATAATATCGCTTTACTCATTTCATACATGAAATTTCAAAGGAAAAAATGCATCTATTACAAACAAATTTCATATTCTACAAAAACAAATCCCAAATGATGTGTTAAAACAAAATTTATTCATTCTTTTTATGTTTCCTTCATTTCGCTTGTCAATGGTATTTGGGAATATGTTATTTGCTGACTTTGTACACCTTCCTAACCAATCCATTATACTCTGTGTTACTGTGTTCGATGCTGTGTTTAAATGGAATATCCTATTACATATCTCTGTTGTTATATACGATTTTATTTCGTTTGAGATGAGAACGATGAGAAATTATGTAGAAAGCAACGATTTTGAATCAACTCTAGATATCATCATCCATTATAAATTCTATTTACACACTGGCGCAAATAATAAAACTTGTTAAATCTAACCATTTCTTTAAACAATAAATGATTGAATAAAAAGCAAAACCATGAAAATCACACAATCCAGTCACATAATAAACTCTCAATTTAAACGATAATAAATTATTAACATAAATCTTCTGTAATTATGTGCTTTAAAATCAACCGATATTTAAATGTTCTGCAACAGGTAGACAATTTCAATTTAATCTTGATTCAAATTCAACATATCTGTTCAAATACAATATACTTTAAATTCTTATCTGTTAACGCATCATTAGAACAGAGAAATAAAAAAAATAAAATAAAATGCTTTCCTTTAATTTCTCTGCCGAAGGAAGTAAAATATTGCACAGCATACTAAAAATAGATAAAAAAAAAATTTTTTGTAACTGACACATACATCGAAGACCTAAGTAAATATAATTCAAATAGAAATTGAAATAAATTTCAGTAAAGTATGTTGTCTTATGCAAATTATTATATTGCTCAATAATGGATAGAAAAAGTTTGTGGCCACACAATTCTTTTTCTATAATTATAAGAAAATATTTACGAAGTATTATGTAATCAGAATTGTGATCAGTATACTTTTGAAAAGTAATGTGGCTTTAGTATTATCGTTACATGCGCTTAAAAATGCAACGTCGTTAATAACGCTCCGTTACAGAATCAATGTTACATAACAATGATACGCTTGCGATACGTTTTAAGGAAAATTTGTAATTACAAAAAGGATATTCATTAATTCAAAAAAAAAAAAATAAATAATAAAACTAAAGGTGAGAACTTATTTAAAAACTGAAAAATAAATGTTTTAATAGCAATATTTTAATTTTAGAAGCTAAAAAATCATGGATTTTCCAAAACCGCAATATTTAAAAGAACCAAAAACTTACATAAAATAATGAAAGCGTTACACATTCACACAGAATTGGCACCGTCATACGAGTATAATAATGTAAAGAGCCATTTTACCATACGTAACACCGTTATGTAGCAACCCTGTACGTAATTACAGCCAAAATTATGTAGAATATAAAATATTCATCGATATCTTACATAACAATATTACTGTCTTATCTAAATAATGTAAATGAAATAAAAGCGAACAGCCCCGTATTTTTCTTTGTCGCAATCATCATATTTTTATCAAGATTCAATAATTTTAAAATTTCCTCAAAATAAACAAAAAAAAAATCTCTTCAAAACGAAGTAAAAAAAAACAGAAGAAAATAAATAAAAGATTTTTTATTTATTTTCAATATCTAAGTACAATTCACTCAGCTTAGTATTTTCCATATAAAAACAAATATATATATATGTATTTAAATGTAATAAAATTTCGTTACCTACAACAACAAAATCGGTAGTTGACGTATTAATAAAAATACAATCACATTTTCTTATGTCGGCACATTATCAATATGCCAATAAATTTTTATTTATATATAAACTTATTTTTCTTCTGATTTTTCTTCATTTCTATTCTTTTTCTACAGATGATAATACTACCTTTTATACCAATATTAGCATTGATTGTACAAACATCATTTTCATTAAGCGATTTATTAATTTATCGAGCAGATAGTTCAGATACTGAAACTCAGGTAAGTACATAATACGTTTGTTTATATAAATATATATATTGAGTCGAAAATGAAATAAATATAAGTTCAACTTCAATAAAAACGAAAAAATCGAAAAAAAATATAAAAATAAAAATAAAATAAAAGAAAAAAGAAGAACAAAAACCATTAAATGAAAATAAAATAAATATCAAATTAATCTAATAAGGATATATGGAAAGAACGTGTTTCTCTAATTCGAAAATCTTACTTTTTTCTATTAAAATTTGAAATTCTGTTGTTCGATCGATATGCAAGGCAATTCACAATTGGAATATATATATTCATTCCACTTTCAAATTAAAGAATATTTTAAATTCAACAGATTTATAACTTAAAGGAATAAGCATTAAGTACTTTACACACATTATTACTTACCTCTCTTATATTTGTATTCTGGAAGGTGTAAATGTGTTGAAACTGAATAAAAAAAAAATAAAAAATACCAAACATCTGAAGAAAATAAAAATAAATAGAATTGTACATAATAATATATTTAAATTACGCAACCAGCGAGTTGTCAATATAAATCTTTTTCATCTTATATTACATTTGGATTTTCGATAAATAAATTCCCGAGCCATTCAACAAATTTTCTTTAATGCATTTTCTTATCGTTTCTCAACATATAGTATTTGAATGAGATAGGAAATTGCATGCAATCGTTTAATATTATGCTAATATATTTGAATAATATTAGTGACTAGATTTATTTATAATCAAATTAAGTTTCTAAAATTATTTCATGATTTTTGTTTTAAAATTGATACTTATATATATAGGATCTTATTACTGTTTTATTTTCGGTTATCCATTCATAATAAATTGTATTTTTCTCTTTACATCTTAATCTTATTTCTTTTCTTTTTTTCAATCGCTAAGATCTTGTGTCTAATTTCTTTTCTTTTTTTGGTAATTTATTATAATTATGCATGAGTCAATTTATTAATTTATAAATGTTTGCACAACGCACAGCAAGTAATGTATTCAATAAGTTCCTATTATGGTCATCATGAACATAAATTTTATCGTAGACAGTTTAAAAAATAATGAGATTATGTTATAGAAAAGTTTAGAAAATATATTATATGTCAACGCATGTATTTTATATTCAATCTACATCATCCGTAATTCATATGGATGGATTTGATATCGAAAGTATCAAACTAATTCTTAATTTCTATATCTAACTTAAGATTATTTATCAAAGTGTCAAATAGTTTAATCGGTTTCCTAGATATTCGATGGCAACTTTATTTCTCTTAGTACCTAATTCATTCATTAAAATTTGATAGTTATATATTTCACATATAGATAGGTATATGCTTACTTATAATAACAAATATATATATGCAATGTGTGTATATAATATATAGAAAAGAAATTAACTTAGTCTTTCTATTGATCGTTAAGTGATGTGTGATTCTCGAATTTATGTACAGCAACCAGTAAAACTTCACCAAATTACAATAACCTTTACATTATGCTAGATTATTCATCAATCAAAAAGTAAACAAAAAAAAAAAAAAAAAACGGTATGTTGATTCTCCGTTTACTTCTCTGTATAGATGAGAAAAAATTTCACACCCACTCCAAGTTATTACATTTACCTGTACTCAAATATTTATAAAATAATCGTTAGATAGATTTAGCAACATTTCGAAAGAGCGACATAATAATATAATATTTTTCAACCTTTTTCTGTATTATAATTAAATAATGTAAACAATAAAAACAGCTGCTACATGTTGCCTTTTCCGCCCACTGATTTTACTTTAATGCAAAACCGCACGTATTGCAAAAGCGGAAATCTTGATTATGAAGATTTTCGTGAATATATTGCAGTGATTATTCAGTGTCGGATTGGAAAGTTTGATCAACTCTACCCGTTAACGTAACACAGTTTTTACTGGTCCAATTTTCTTGTATTACCTATGTTTTTCTTTTATACAAAATCTTTTTCAATTAAATTTCAGATGACTTTAATGTAATCTGACCAAGTTGAATAAAAAATTACCATTTTTTTTATTTTTAAAATCTTATAAGTTTTTATACATATATAAAAAAAAAATTGACCAGACCGTCAATAGACATTGACTGCTAGTGAATTAATCCGACGCTGAGTTTATTGGTTCTGACAAATTTATACGCTTTCAATATAGAATTTATGGGAAATTCAAAAATGATTTTATAATTTGATATATGCGGTTGATGTTTTTGGGAGAAAATACCAAATACCTAACAATAAGTTTATTAAATATAATTTACTAATATTTTTGGTTCTGGTTATCGAATTAGGCACATTTTATAAAACCTCTAATAATATTATTTACATAATAATTATAATGGATTTTAGAAATATGGTTTTCCCTTAAAACTGACACGATACATCAATGTCTTTCCAGCATATGCTTTAAGTTCATCGGATTTTATGTACTTATTTTTGTTGATAAGTAATTATTATAATGCGATGAACTAAAATTGTAAGAGGGGGTTTCTTTAAGATGACATTTCTCTTATTATTTTTAAATAACGCATGGCTTAAAGAGAGGAAAAAATAGGATCAGGGTTATTTTGATTTAAATCAAAATGATTTTATTCTGAATTTAAATTACTGACCCCTGAGACCCCTATGTCGATTTTGGCGAAAATAGTATCTTTTTTAAGTTTTTGATTAAAAAAAGTATATTTTTTAAGTTTTAGAGATAGAGAATTACCCTACTCAGTTCTGAGAAAAGCATACCCTGAAAATGAGTAACTTTTTTTGATTTTTTTTTGTATGACAGTGCCTCTCTCAAAATTGACTTTATCATAATCTTTATATAAACGAAATGTGCAACAATAAAAATAATTATAATCTGCATTTAAGGTTTTTTTTGATTTTGAGAAATTTTTCATCATATTTGATCGAATTTGTGAAGTAAAAAAGTATTTGCTTTTTTCATATAAATATACATATTTATTTTAATGCTAATTAATAAGAAAATCGAGCAAAATAAAATATAATGCTAGGGGTTATTATTTTTCTTTATTTATGAATTAAATACTCGCAATAATGAAATTACCAATTTAATTGGCAGCTTGTTTTTTTTTTAAATTTAGATTAGAACCTAACTTTAATTATAATTTATAATAATTAATTTTATTTATAAAAAAATAGATAATTTCCCTTGTGAAAAAGGTATTTTCACTAATGTTATGAAATTTATACCTTATAGAAGGTATATAAAATATTTCACTGTTTAATAAGATATATTTGTAGATAGTATGAATATATTGAAATTTACATTCAATACCATACAATGAATTCCTAGGTATATTTTTCAATATTCATTCAAAAATGAAGTGAAACTAAAAATTTCCATATTTACAAATTAAACATGAATACTAATATATATCAAATTACGTTTTAATAATCAAAAATTCTTGTGGCTGTAGCAATAAATAATGTATAACAGTAAATAAATGAAACTCTTATTAGTAGACATTGTACGATGAATACTACTTATTACATTTACAAAATAAATGTGATATTAGCTTGCCTGAAGTTGTTTATACATAAATTGATATTGAAATAAAGAATACGATAAAATAATGAAGTAGAATATATTTACTCTAAATGCCGCTGAACCAGAAAATAAAATAACTCATTATTAAAATTTTTGATTTTCCATTTTTTATTATTTAATTTATTCAATTTATTATAAGAATTATCTTGAATGAAACCTAAACGACAAAGTCTATTGACTTGCAATAAACATAATACTTATTACTCCTAATTGTTTTTCATTTGAATTATACTGATTTCATTTCTCCTGAGAATAAATTGAATTTTATGAAATTATTTTTTATTTCCATTGGTCACGCCTAAATACGCGTGTTCGATTAAATAATTCAATGTTTGTTTTGATAACTTCTAACAAGTTTAATAAAAGGCATGTTATTTTCCATTCCTGATATTTTAAATATTATAAATATGAATCAATTAAATTGGATTTTAACAGAAATTTCTATATCCTTATTGATTATTTCTAGAACATTATATTAACTTAAACTGAAATTTGGCATTCTTAGGGCGGTAAGCATACATGCACAGTGGGGGGAGGGGGTAGAGGTGTTACCCTCCAGAGATTTGAAAAAAATCTTACCCTCTGTCGAATTTAGTAGTATCTTTTTCAGGTTTTGAACAGAGAATAGTATGTTTTTTCGAAGTTTCAAAGAACTACCCTACCTCGATTTTGAACAAAATAGTATCTCTTTTAGGTGTGGAAAAATTACCCTTCTTTGCCTTCAGAATTACCCTATCTCGATTTCCAAAATACGATTTGCACTCAGCGCGGTTTTTCCCGCGGTGTTTTGGAAAAAATAGTATCTTTTTTCAATTTTCCAAAATACGATTTGCACTCACCGCGGTATTTGAGGACTGTTGCTCGCAAATTTATTTTGAGGCCGTTTTGGAATCGTCGATGGTTGTTGAAAGTTGAAGACGGTTTTTTTTATTTTTTTTGGTCGTAACTTACTTTTTTTGAGGTCATTTTGCAATCGTCGATGAAAAAAATACCCTATCTTAATTTTTCAAATGTACCCCTCCTTGAAATCAGAAGCGTGTGCATCTATGGCGGTAAGCATCAACTAGTGTAATCCACGAAACTCGTCTAACCCGAGCTTTTGGCAAACTTCAACTCGGTTAAACTTGACTAAACCTCGAGTTTCAAAGCATAAGCAGGGGGTGGCAATTTATGACAGTTTCATATAAAAAAATTCAGCCAAATAGTGATGATTTACATGTAAATTTCATCATCACTATTTCACATATTTTTGGATAAATAGTGTAGATGCGTTGTT
>JAABKK020027882.1:21689-46337 GCA_011634745.2 Catotricha subobsoleta | reverse complement strand
TTTAATCTGCGACCTCATAAACATACAAACTTACAAACTTCAAACCGCTATAACTCGAAAACGGTTAATCTCCGACCCCCTCCTATACAACTTTTTGCTTAGAATGACCCCAGGAATACACCCCCGAAGTTTGGGCTACTCATTATGGTACACCCTGTATATAGTATATATAAAATATAATTACTGTTAAACACAAACATTTTATAAGTGTTTCATGCTTTATTAAAATCCAATTGTATTTAAGTATAAAATCATATAAAATATTTTGATTAAATAAGGCAAACAATAACTAATCCAAAATAAATACAAATATTATGTATACTTACTTCTCAAATGAAAACATTTAAAATGTAATTATTTTTCTACTTAACTCTCACTAAAAAAAAAATAATCCTATAAAGCTACTTAATTTTATTTATTGTTATTGCTACATAGAAATTATAGTTTATCTGTACAATTCAATTGGTCTTACTTAACTATAGTCGTAGAGACCACATATGGTATTGTGTTTTCTGCTTTCGCAAAGTATTTTATGGTTAATTATTAAAATTGTTATTTCAAATAGTTTGAAAATAAATAAATACCAGATTTAAGAGAACGTTGCACATCTATAAGATGTAAGCATTTTTACTATAACACTATAAACGCCAATATTATAATTAAATTATTTGAAATAAGGAAACATATAATTTTGGCTGATATTGAGAATTCTAAAGAAGGTTCGATAGCAAAAATGTATTTCTTAACTTGGCTTGGATACGAAACCAAGAAATTCGCATTGTACAGATATGTAATATATTCTCATAAAATAAAAGAAAACTTACTTCCAATTGAATTACAGTCCACGATTTTCAAATATAATTAGGAACACAAAAACTTTTGTAAGTTATCGTTGGTTTCATATAACTTTTTAAAGGTTTTTTTTTTGCCAATGGCATTGCGTAATTCAAATTCAAAAAAATGCAAAACTTGATAAAATTGTAGAATATTAATACTATTCGTGACCATTTCATGAAAGAGAATAAAAGCTTCTATTTCATTATTGTAAGTATTTTTTTTTTAAAAAAACTTATATATGCCAATGAAAGGAAATTGTGTCAATGAACAATCGAACGGAATAGATAAATGCAAATTGAAAGAAAATTAATTTGTCTTCTGCTAAACTTAGATCGTTTTACATTCATATATAAGTTCATTTCATTTCTCGCCGAGCAATATTCTCGGTCAATCACTCTATTTTATTATTATTTTGTCTTAAATCAATTATTTATTAAATATATTTTTTTTTTATAAAAATAATCTATTTTCCTATTTCCGTCTAGGACATGAAATTAAATTTAACCCAAGTATCATAAACATACTTGCACACAGCTTCCTCCCCTTGTAAACCGATAGGAGATAGAAAAATTTTTTGCATTTCAACTAAGATAATTTCGTCAAAAAATTAGAAAAAATCGCAAAAGAAATTGTTGACCTTGAGTAAATCAAGAAGACACTTCTCTTGGTGACAATTTTTTGCGATTTTTCCATACTTTTTAACGAAATTTTTTTTTTTCAATCAAAATTATAGACAGTGATAAGTTAAGGGGTAGCTGTAGAGCAAAACATTTTCGAATCTCTCTTATTGTTTGTAAGTTATGTGCGAAAAAAAACACCAAATTGACTAGAGGATGGAGACTATAACTCATTAAATCAAATAATAATTACATAATCGTTAGTTTATGTTTAAAATGCTAGAAATTATGCAGCAAATATTGCTCAAGAAGCAATCGACCATATTTTATTATTTTAAAAGCTGTTAGGAACGCATTAATTTAATCTATAACGCTTCAGGAAACTTTAATAAATAACCTTCTTCAGATACCGTACATCGCGAACATTCCACATAATATATTGCAGCAATAAATATATAATTTGAATCATTAAAATACCGACAACGAATTAATGTAAAAGTTTTCCATCAAGCAATTCAAAAGGGTTTTTAATTTGAGTAATCCTTTCTTAAATACATGAAAACAAGACTAGAATCAGACATTTCTTTGTGTGTGTTGCTATGACGAAAAGCGAAGAAGGAGGTAGATATATAAAATGTTTACTCACTCCTTTCAACAATAAGCAAACACATTTGATGCTAAATTGTGTGTCAATTAGCAATGAAAAGCTCTTTTCAACAACAAAATACTAGAAACGCTTTGCCTTGAAGCGATATTCACAACATCATGTAAGGTATTCATCGTTGTTTTCATACCTATATTTTCGGAAACTTTTCAAAACTTTATATATATTTTCTCTTCTGCCATTTCCGGTTTTGCACACACAATAAAAGTTCATGAAACAAGTTCATAAAAAAAAAAAAAAATTGCTTTTGAGAAGTTTTTGTTTTGTAAATTTATGTACTCGAGGAACTACTTGAAGGAAAGTTTCCACAAAATAAAGAGCCGTTGTTTAACTGAAATATATGTAGATTTAAAATGTTTTTGGTACATTTTAGTAATTCTAGTAGTGAATCACGGATAAATGCAAACATTTTTCAGTTTCTTCAGTATATAAAAGTACATATATAATAGTTTTATTCAAGTATTATTGTCAAAATGTTTTCTAGTTTATCGCATTTACAACTAAATAAATGAAATTATGAAATGTGTGTTGATGCTGGAACCTACAAATTTGAATATTCAAGGTTATTGTCATTGGACTGTAACAATTTAAATGAGTGGTTTTAGCAAAAATAATAAAAATTTACTATTTTTAAAGTTATAATATTTGATGATAGGCAACTAAATGGTCAATTAAATATATGGTTATTTGTGTGTTTTTTTTAAATAACATAACGTAAATAATAATGGTTCTATAATTTCTAGAAAAATAAATCAACATCATAATATATCTCTAAAATATGTCTGAATTTACAAAATATACTTAATCATATTTCCTTTTGTTTGCAGGTAAAATTGACTAGCTCTACTTTATATTTGAACGTTGTTTAATGTAAATAACAGGAATTCTGAAAATATTCACTAAATCTCATAAAGGTATATAATTTATTAAAGTGATAAGGAGTTTGACGTTGAAAATGTATTATTTAAGAACAAAATACAGTTAAATAAGCAAATCGATTTGCAGAAACGAATTTTGATAAAAGCAGCTAATTGTTATGTGTAACTGCAATAGATAATGTGAATATATAAGCAATGCATGAAACAGACGATGCGTAAGATTTATTTTATATGTTTAAGTTTATATATTATATCAACTGCAACTGTAAGTAGATTTAATTAGAGATTTTGATACATACCTACAAGATCACATGATCATTTACTAGGTTATTTATTCATTAAATGAAAATAAGAAATAACATAAAAACAAAATTTTTAGGTATCAGAGGTATTCGAGCAAATATAATCTGTATAGCAGAATTAATAGACTATTATTATAGTTGAATTGGTTCAAGCCCCCAAATGAACAAAATTAAAATAGAAAACAAGGCTTATACATATTCTTGATGATAGATCTTACCATTTCTATCTGTTTTTTCTTTAAAGCTCTTTGAATAGTTAAAAAGAGATACTTATATGGACGGTTTGTTAATTGAACCAAAAAAAATCGTTATATTTTCTGGTAAATATAATTTTCAAATAAATATTTTCTCGTTTTTTCTAGCGGAAATTATTCCACACTTTCGATTATTACCTACTTTTATTTTATAATAAATATTCTTTTAAAAATTATTTCAAAGAACTTTAAAGATTTTTAATTAAGTATCATTTTGTCCCTCAAATATTTTTTCCTCTGCTGTTGAATAAAATACTGAGAATTTGCTCGCATTATTAATTCTATATAATGTGTAAAGAATATAATGTTATGTTCCACGGAATGAAATAATAATGTTGTTTCATATTTTTATAATTTATCCCGGCTCAATATAGTGTAAAGTACCCTTTGCTATAATTTCCATTACATTTTATATGGCCATAAACACTAAATATAAAGAAACATCAAGCAATATTAAAGTAGATTGGTTAATCAAAAAGAAAAGAAATGTACCTCCTTGTACTCTATACATAAGTTCAAAAACAGAAAAAGCTTTTATCCTCGCCCTTCTTTTATGGAATATCACTTTTGTGTATTGCTGCTGAATATTTACTTGGTTGCTTGCTTGGACTTTTTATAGAATGTATGGCGTATGGGTTATCTATTTATATGACTTTTACACAAGTATTGTGGCTGTAAATGTTTTGTTTGTTTGCTTACCATTTTCTATAAACATTAAATAATAGGTATATGGAAAAAAAATGGAAAGTACTCAAAAACATTTTACGTACATTTCTAACAGAATTGAACATACTAAACGCATACTGACACGAATACGAAACATATTATTATTTATTTTTATTCACTATATTTACTTTGTCATATCGATATAAATATATGATCATCATTTGTATAGTTTAGGCGTGAATGCACAAGTTCTTTATAATATATCTATAAATTATTCATAAAAAAAACAACTTTAGTTTTCATTTGAATTGCAGTTCAAAATAATAAAATATTTCATTTGAAAAACTTTTCATTATTTTAATTACTGGCATCAACGCATAGGGAATATAAATAGTACGTGGGAGGTCATGTCTCTGCTCGTTTTAAAGCTCCCCTCACACTCTACAATTTTTCATTTCATCGGTTCATTTAAAATTATCATACATTTTATTCATTACAATTAATGGCAAAGTGTTAATCGGATAATATTTCAATTATTACTTTTATATCATTAGGGTGACAGTTTTTTATATGGGAAATTTTTCACCTTTGAATTTTTCAGGTGTTTAAATTCTACCTTAATGTGGATAGAGAGAGATTGTGTGCAAAATTCTATTTGACCTGTCGCAGGGGTGTTTAAAATGTGATTTAATAAACTAATGTTCAAAAACCCATAACTTCAAAACGGGTAAACCGATTCGCTTGTTCTCAAGTGATTTGGAAAGTTAAAGATATATGCTTTCATGTAATATGGATGAAAAGAAAATGTATGTTTTTTTGTTAGTTTTGCTTACCTCCAATATTAAAAAATTTACTATTAAAAAAAATGAAAGCATATATCTTTAGCTTTCCAAATCATTCGAGAACAAGCAAATGGGTAAAGCCGTTTTGAAGCTATGATTTTTGGAATCCTGGTCTAAATCACATTTTAACAACCCTAACAGCAGGTCAAATCCAAACCCCTCGGCGCTAAAAATTTGCACATAATCTCTATCCACCTTAAGGTACATTTTAAGCTTTCCAGCATCTAAACAATAGAAAGATATGAAAAAAATTAGCACTCTAATTATTTATTAAGAATTTTGTATGACCCTTCGAAGCGGATATGAAACCCTGACCTTACGGTAATTCTGATAATTGCAAATTGTACATTTGCGATGCTATATAATTACTTTTTCAATTTTAATTTGTAATTTGCAATTTCTCTCGATTTTTGTAATACATAATAGATGTACTTATAATAATAATAACAAAAAAAAGAAAAGAAAACCAATATCCTCTAAACCATCTTATTTAAAATTAAAAGCGGTACTTATTTTTTTTTATTATTATTATTTGTTTACCTCATGAATAAAATTGTACCGCACAACATGAAATACCGATTACAATAATATTTGTTCACCGTATTTGTTAAACAATGAACACTTGCTTTGTGAAAAAAAAAAAATTATTCTTGTAATAAAATAATTATATGCGAACCATAGACTTTTTAGCGAAAACAAATTATGAAGTCATGGTTCAAAGACACCATTATATTGTCATTGGCATAGTAATTTTGTTCAGTTGGTTTTTTTTTTTTGCTGAATACTTACTTAAAAAACCTAAAAAATTATTGTTACGCATACAATTTATTAATATGGTTTTTTTTTTCTTTTGCTTTAGTATACTTTTTTGTGGTAAATTAAAATCTTATGATGAAGATGAAGACGATGATGATGATGACAATGAGAAAAAAAAAATATATATAAATGAATTGCTAAAATATTAACTGTGAGCATTGCGGTCTGTCTCTATGGCTAGAGTATTTTTAACAAAAAAATAATTTATTATATTTACCGAAAAACGAAAGCTGTCGCCTCCATACAATACAAAAATTATAAAATGAGTCTAAATAAACATTAATTTGCAATGGTTTCAGTTGGATATGAATCGCAAATTGTATGTATTAGGTTTTTCGGAACGGTTAATTACTTCTTTTTACTAATTATCAAAAAAATCACAGCTTTCGGTGACAAATTCAGTTAAGTAACATGATAATGAGCAGCCGTATAATTGAATTTACACAAAGATTTGTAGAAAATAATATTTGAATAAATTAAAATTTTATTAAAGACTTAAAATTTATCTTTAAAGAAAATTAGGTTTAATAGTTAAATTTTCCTCTAGAATCAAGCATTACAAACAATTTAAAGCAGTGAACCTTATATGTATTTAAACTGCAAGTCTTACGATTTCAGTAATTGTTTTAAAGCAGTTTTTAGAAAAAAAAATTGTATCGCAAAACCGTGTTTTTGTTGTTTAAGAATGAACAACACACATATACCGACAATTTTTTGTTCACCAATCTTCTAATTCAAAAACCATTTCGATTTTCCTGTCGATAATTGCTATTTTCAAATTATGGGTAATTTGAATCGCTATGAATGTTTTTGTGCTTGAAAAAAAATTAAAATGTTAATTAGACAAAATAACTTTAATTATAACAAATTAAATTTTATTATTTCCAAAATTATATCTTGTGTTAATTATGAATTAAAAAAAAGTGAAAATCTAGAGGTTTTTTCATGGACAAAAAAAAATTTAAATAACGGCTAATTTATTAAAAACATGATAAAAAAAAATGTTTTGCAAAATTGACGTACCTAATTTAAACCATACCAATTTTTCATTTAATTTTGGTTATTTTTTTTTTTAATTCTTTCAATACATCGCGCGAGAGATTGGTTTTCGCTTCTAATCTTGTACAAATTCTACCACAAATACCATTTTATTTGTCGAAAAGGATTTCATTAACGATATTTCAGATACACGATCATGTTTTCTATGGAGAAAAAAAAATGCTTTGCATACTATTTCTATCTCCGCATGTTCGTTATCGTTAACGTTATCATATCATTGTTGTCACACTTACAACAAAAATCCATTTTTATAGTATTTTTATCGCTCCCAAAAAAATTCATTTCCTGCCGCAGTAAAATCCTCATCGTAAAAATAACGTAAAGAAATTTGAAATGCATGTTTTACGTTTATTTTCTTCCTTTTCTTTTCTGTTGTCATTGTTGTTCCGTGTTGATAAAATAAACACATACTAACTTCAAGAAAACATGCTCATTGAAGAGTATTGAACAAATAGACATTATATAGTTTAAGTACATGTATTGCATGGCAGGCATACGTCGAAATCCAGATCAAAGTGAAAACATTTTTTTTTATAGTCATTCTGTTGCCAGACAACGTAGAAAAGCAACGAAGCCAAAATAAAAATGAAGATAAATACTAAAAGGACAAGATTTACGCGAGATAATTTCCGGCAACCTATTTTACATTCTCATCTAAGCGAATTTCTTTTTTGTTATTTTTTTTTTCTGCAATTTTTTTTCTTTTTTTTTTTTTGACGACAAACGATGCGATAAGAAACGGTATTTTTTTTCTCTCCTTGTTCATGGAATTTATGAAAGTCAAGTACAACAAAATATTTTCTGAAAAGACGATGGAAAAAAATTACTTTGGTACGCAGACGGCTGGCTGAACAACAAGACAATAATATATTTTATTTTTATTTTGCATAATTTATCTTTACGTTTTGTTTGTTATGCCTTCGTTTCAATCCCCGAAACTAAACATTTTTCCCAGATTTTATTTTTTGCTTTCAGAATTTTTCTATTTTTTATTCTTATATTCTTTCAATTTCATAACAGATTTAAGTATTTGCAGGATTTTGTGTAGTTACTTTGTAAGAAAATATATAAAAAAAAAAAAAAAATAAATAATAAAAAAATGTGGAAAGAAAAGAATTGCGTGAAATTAGAATCATAACAATAACATTAAATTTTTATAATGCTAATACGATTTTACAAGTTTATTTAGCCAAAAGCGAACAAGAAAGAGCTGAAAATAAGTTATTGTTTGTTTTATTCGTTTGTTGTTACAACAACAGTAACCAACTGAGTTGAAGAAAAAATAAATGGAATCAAAAAGAGAAAAACGAGAATGAACCAGATTTCGTCGTTTAAAATATAATTTTGCTATAATTTAACGTTTGGCTCTAATTAAATTGATTTTTAAAATGTTTTACCTCAACATAACGATGCGTCATGTTTATAGGTATTATATTGAGGCAGTGATTGTTTCACCAATGAACAATCTTCATTAGTGAGCAAATAAAATATAGTTTTTTTTTTTTTTTATTATAATTTTGGCATATTATAATATACGAGTAGGCTATATTTTATATGAATGTCTGAATTTTGAAATGGCAATTAAGAATATGATCAGAAACACATCATGGATATGTCTGTGGACATGTCTGTTTTACTGAAAGATCATAATGAAGACATGCATCTAATAAATTTCAGTTGAAATCTCAATATATTTGATTTTAGAAATTTTATTGATTCTGAAAGAAAAAAAAAGTTTAAATCTATTATATATTATTATATATTAAAATATGAAATATAAGACTCAAACGAGAGACATACCTACTTAATATGTAAATTTTTCCGCTACTTATTGTATTCAAGCAAATCGAGCTTGAGCATATACACATGTGAACATAAACAATTCCTCTTCCTCTTGTACTTGAATAATAAACCAAAGACCTCATTTAACGTGAAGTCTTGGATCATTTGTCATGTTGGACTTGTTCAACTAAACTGTATTTTACATTATTTAGTGTTATCATTTTATTTTCTATGAATATACAAAAATTCATATGAAATTTCAAACATAAACTGTATATTCATAATCCAGTCGCATATGCTTAATATAATAATATATACTTACAGTTGAATGTGATTTTTACGAAGAGAATACACACAAAAACCTATATTCTTATTAGTAATAAATATAAATTGTAGTGCGTTAAGTCTCATACATTCATTTAAAAACTTTTATACAAAGACATACAATTTTATCGCGTCATTTTATAACACACATAAAATCAGACTCTGACCAAGACCGGTTTCTAAGAAAGACAAGAGTAAGAGAAAAATAACGATTATATAATGATAACTTTGAATGTGTAGTTGTGTCATGTTTATTTCTAGATTAGCGAATAACGGAACATTTAATTTTACATTATTAATATTTGGCTTTTGTGGGAGATTCACATTCTACCTAATAATGATTGTTAACGTTTTTAATATACGAAAATATTTCCAAAAACTTGAATTTAGTAATTTTATTTCGAATTTACTGTTTTTTTTTTCTGTTTGTCAACATTATACATACATATAGAACTTCTTTAAAAATATTGTATGTAAGTAGTAAAGGTACATGCAATATTTCGAAATAATCTCTATTTGTGATATGATACTATATGCTATATGTGGGTCACTTTTTGCGACAGATATTACTAGTCTCTCAAAATAACGCCTAATTGAGCACTTTTGATACAGTCATGGGTGCGAAGTTTTTTTGCATTCATGACGAAGGTACTACAGAATCTCGTATCTTCAAAAGCTAAAAAAAAAACATATTCTATATTAATTTTTAAAAATGTGAGATAAAAGAAGCCAAAGTAGTTTTCCCATTTTCCAGATAAATAAATATGTAGATTATATATTAGAGACCTAATCATATCTTAACGTTCATTGGAACGTTGCCCAGTTCAAACATTGGTAGTTAAATAAAAAAAAATTATTGTGACTTTTTGAATTTTCAATTGGTTTTTTTTTGTAATGGTTCATCATTTTGTTCAGATCGATATATATATCAGTACCTAAATACACTATGCAAAGCATGTAGCGTACATCTCAATACCGACATATTAAATATGAATGTCAATTCATAACAGAAACTAATAATTCATTTCCGCTACCCTTTAAATTCCATTGAATAATTTATGAGTGTAGAGCGCATATAATAAAATACTTATCAGCAATTACATCGTTAATCTATTTCTACATCATCCATAACAATAGAATTCCTTGTAATATAAACTCCTTAATGACTCATCAAAAAGTTTACAGTAGCAATAAAACTATCCAAGAAACACAATGTGGACATTAAACTAGCTAACTATATCACTTGCAAAGATCAGCAAATCATCGAATCCGCCTGTAAGTATATCAAATTGTATAAGTTTGATGCAAGCAAAATGAAAGAAAAAGATTCTGTTCTTTTTTTTTTTTGAAATAAATCATTATTTTTCCTTTTATCGAAAATATTTCTACGGTTAGTAACTATTATAAGACATTTTTTCGCTTTACTGTCAAATAGCTATAATTTCATAGTTTCGATTGGTTGTTTGGTTGTTTTCTTTTCTCCAAGCTTTATTTCCAAGAATTTAATTTTTATTTATTTGATAAATAAATGGTAAATTAGACTTATATTTCCTCAAACATAATTTATATTTCATAGTCTATATACAAATAAAACATCATTCAATGTTGCATTTATTACTACTATTATCCAAACAAGTTGCCAATATATTGGTACAGGACTTCATTTTTTGTAGTTATGGTCTTTAGACCAGTTACATAGCATATTAATTACATTAAAGTCGTATTTTTAGTTAGCAGAAAACAAAATAGCTTTAGCATAAACAAAAAAAAAATTACTATGACCTTGTGTAAACAAATATATACGAAGGTGCCATCAGGTGTAATTCTTCCTCCTTCCATTTTTTATAAAAATTAAATAGGATATTCCTCGCATAATTTCCCTGAAACATTAAATCTAAGTATTCAAGGTGTTCACGCAAATTTCTCTCAGTTTTGGTTAAAATCAAATTCAAGAATTAAATGTTGAACACACTTCAATATTTCGATCTGAAGCTTAAAGAAAATTTAGTCCGTAATTTTTCTTTAGACTATCAACTTTGCACCTCAGATAAACCATGAAATACAAAAATATCAAGATCAGTTCAGTTGATACCATTTTTGGTTGAGGAGCTATACCCAGACTTCAGTCGGGTATCCGAAATACCGAAATTCTCGGTTCGAGTTGGACCCGAACTTGTCGGGTCGGCTCGGGTCATATCCGATATTTCGGGTCGGTTCGGGTCGGTTGGGTTGACTCGGGTTAAACCCGACCCGAATTTCGGTAATTTCGGATACCCGACTGATCTCTGGCTATAACTTTTGTTATAATGAATAATTCAAAAAAACAGTTATGTCAAAATTAAAGGTACATCTTTAAGCTATATTTGTTTCATGGACACCTTAAAGAATGAACATGCCATTTCTGAGTTATTCATTCATTTATTGACCTATTGCAACGGTATCAACTGAACCCCAGTCTACCCTATATTCAAGTTAGCAGTGTTCGAAAAGATGATTTTGAACAAAGAACGCAGATGATTAGTTTTTTTCATATAACTTTAGAATGAATTAGAAGTTACTGAAATGGTTTCAAAATCATCTTTTCGAATACTGCAAATTGAAATTTAATGTAATTTCCTTGTGAAAAAATATTGACTTACCATGAAGCGCTTGAAATACATATCATATAAAGGATTCTAATGTATACTTTCAAATACTTATACCATAAATATACCTCATTTCATAATGGTGTGAAATATGTTATACCATAATAGAGGTAATGATTATGGTATGAAAGTTTGTAAATATAGCTTTACATGGTATGAATTTCATATCATTACACAAAATGAAAATATTTTTTCACAATGAACAGCATCATTTATAAATTAATAATATAAAAGTGAGGCGAGGCATAAGAAATTTACGAACCAACGGAAACTACAGCGAGGCTCAAATATTGTTAATGATTTTTATGATGATGACATAACTACTTTCTAGCACTTCCATTTAACATTGCGTTTTATGTTTCATATAAGTTCGTTTTATATCCGCATAAAGGCAAGAAATAAAAACAAATATAATGTATAAACATTGTTCCATAATATATTATTAGAACAACGCTAGTAATAGTACATATATAATATATGTTCTCATTTTTATTAGTACACCATACTACCATACCATATACACATTACACAATATCACATATATTGAACATCAAATGCTGAAATGTTACTATTTATACTGTTTCCTTTTAACGTACATTACATAACATAAAAATAAAAATACTTTCTTCAGACTGCTGACAACAAGAATATTTCAGATATTTGATATTCTCCTGTCTATACTTTCATAGTTTGAAAAATTATTTCAATTTATTAGTTATTTATTTTATTTCAATTTGTTTTGAAAAATATTCATGGCGAAACTGCTGTCAAGAGTCCAATTTCCTTTTTAGAGTGTAACGGTGTGATCTTATACAATATGGCAGTACCTTTTAAATATTTATATTCTTACATTAGGAAAAACTTCCTCTAAAGAGATTTTCAATTTAAGATATTATTCCGTTACTTCTATAACAATTTTATAATTTAAAAACAAGTCTGTACTACAGAAAAGCACACAAAAAATAACTTTATTTTTATATCCTTTTCCAAGTTTTCCGTAACAATATACACCATATACAGCATATAAGATCAATATTCACCTCTAAATTTCGAACGCGGAAACCTATGCGGTATATATAGTAGAGATATACCTAACAATCATCCAAAACAATCAAACAACTTATACTTTTTTCATCGTTTCGTTTTCTTTTCTATTATTTTTTATAAAGGTTTATTGTAAGTAAGTATGTATTTGTATTTTTCATTTTATTCGCCATATACGAACTCGCTCCATAACCATATAAATAATAATATGTTCTGGTTATAACATTATATAAAATTGAAAACAAAACAGTTTGATTTGGTTTTTATGCACTAGATAACTGTTTATAGTTACCACTTTTCAATTTAAGAAAATGTTTTTTCATTTTTATTTTTGACAATATATTTTATGCCGATTTCAGCATGATATGAACAGGTTTTTAAGAAATTGTTTTAGGAAAACGTGTAACCTTTGCAACAATAGAAGAATAAAAATAATAAAATATTTCAGTTTAATATAATTTAATTTTAATTTTTAAACGTTATGAAAATCAAAGAAGCTCTTACGCTATAATATTTTTGATAAAAAATACGCTGTGATTATCTAATGAGACAATCTGAACACATTCTACACGAACATTATCCTACCGTGTGTTTTAGTGTAACGCCGCGCCGGTACTACACATTAGATTTTTTTTTTTGCTTAAACTTAAACTAACTTGGAAAAAGAGATGAACAATATAAAAATTAATACATTTTGTCAACTTTTTGATATTTTCGGTCTCAAAAATATCAATCTTTAAAATTTACTAGAATTTTTGCTTCAATTTTTTGGTGAAAAATATTGCTGAACTGTTTTCTCTCATTGGCTTTTCTATGAAAACTATTGAGTTAAAGTTTAACTGAATAGAATCTAATTTGTAGTACTTACCGGCGTAATGAATTAACGAATAATCTTAGGTAGGATTATACTTACACAGTATACTAACGTGTTGTAAATATTAAAAAACATGAAATAATAATTAGCTAAACTGTAACACCAGAATCTATTAATATATATTTAATTTTAATTATGCACCTTTCTAAGCTAGCTAATTATTATGTAATAAGACAAATTTCCGCAATGAATATAACCGTCGCCATCAACGGTGTAGGTAGCAAAGTATTGAGCAATATATTCAAAATATTAAATATTTTCAGCCGTTGCGCACATTTTCAACTACAACTTCGCGTGCGATAAAATATATCGCAACATTAAAAAGCTGACACCTTGGAGAGTTATTTACGAGAGTTAAGTATATTGTCTGGCCGTAGCATAAGTTTTCATTTAGTAAAATCTTCTGTAAAGAAAACTATGTATAAAAACCATATAAAGAATTTACAAATCAGCCCCCAACCAACCAACCATAACTAATTTATATTAACAATATGATCACTTACAGTTTATTCTTCTATACCAATAACAGAATCAGAATCACTTGCATTTAAATTTATTATTAATGGTTAAACAGTTCTTATAAATAAGCCATTAAATTGCACTTATATTCGTTTTCTGCTTTCCATGTATGTTGAGAGGCTTTTCTCCAATTTTCTAGCGTTATGCTTGCAACCATCTCTCTTTAATTTTTTTTGTCATGTTTTGTAAGGTAACTTTGGCATCTTATCAATCACTAACTTTACAGAATTACTCGATTATACCTATATTTAAACCACAGCAAAAATAATTTTAAGCTTTTTCATATTTTTTTTTGATTTTTTTAAATTGTTCTGCATGTGCCAAAGATTACTTATACTATACCTACATGTGCAATATAGGTAGTAGGATAGTACTAACTTATATCGATTTAAAGTTGTATTCAGGCATTCTAAACAATTTTGACATTTCTAAAGCTAAAGTTTCAGATTTCGATTTTTGTTAGAAAACGTTCGAAAATATATCAAACTGAAACTAATAACTATATGAAAAGAGGAGGGAAGGAAAAAAAACTATTACAAGAAAATCAATTCTAAAGCTAAAATAAACTTTTCTCTTGACATAAATAAACACAATTTCAAAAAGCTAGAAAAAAAAATCTTTTATCGTTTCAGCGAAGCAAACACTATTCCTAAAAATTTATAACAATAAAAAATACCAATCATCAATATTTACCTTCACTTCACCATTATCGTTATTTATGGAATTGGAATGCGCTAGTGTAGTGCTGTGCACTTATAGAATTATGGCAAACGTTAAATCTGGTATTTGTGCTTCTGATTTGATACGGTGAGGGTGGCAAAGATGGCTCTAGTTCGAGATATTTAAAAGCGATTATATTTTCGTTTCTGTTTATTGTATAAAGTACAACCTTTTTCATATTTTTCCTGTATGATTTTTTTTTTTATTTTATTTCTTCACATATTTCAAGCAGCAATTCAGTACAAACATTCGAATACATACTTACAATATTTAATATCATGTATCTGGCTCTGGCATGTTGTTATTATGCTTTTCTATATTCATATTTTTTATACATTTACATTTGAATAAAACGTTAGATAAAAAATAAAAAAATAAATAAACCGACAATAAAATATTTTTCTTTGCTCAATAGCGAATATTTTGTAGAAAATATTTATTTGAAGATTACCCAGATGCGGAGATAAACTTAAACTCGGTACAAAATAAAATAGGCGAGGGAAAATAATATATTTTTTTTTTTTATCGTTTTTAGAAATTGTATTTTTTCCGCTTTTATGTTTGAAAGGAAAATGAATTTTCCAATTTGCGCCATAAATATTTTTAGCTATTGGCTGTGTTATGAATTTTATAACATTAAAGTTTCTGAAGTTTAGTCATTGTATTTGAGCATAAATGGGAATATATGCTCTGATAAAGGTCATAACAATTTAGTTTATAATAAAAAAAAAAAACAAAATAAACAAACAAAGGTTTATCGAAAATTATCAAGCGGGGGTGACAAAAACGAATTATATAGAGGAGAGGGCGCTAAAAAAAAAATACAAAAATTACCAACGTCATAACACTACATTCGTTTGAGTCAACAAAAAAACGAGCAAAAGAAAAAATTACGAAACCAAACTTACTTTATTATTTTACTACCTTTATCAATTAACAAAAGAAAGGATCGATAATTGTTGCTTCATCAATTTAGAATGTTGGACGACTAATCGTTAGCAACTTTTATAATACCAATTGTTATCGAATTCTAGATAAGAGTTCAAACGCAATTATGAACAATCGCAGTCAATCTATTATTTTCACAATTAACTTACTACCTAATTTCATTAAAAGTAATGAATTCTATAACTTGATAATTCTTTAAAATTACAGCTGTCATAAAGTAGCTAATGCAAATATTATTCTTCTAATTTCTTAAATAAATAAATGTGATATATTTGTACATTTGTACCACTTACAAAAGAACATATCATTTAATTGCTTTGAGTTGCTGCTGATGTGGTTTAAATATTAATTCAAAACATTTCCGACAATTATGACAATTTCTTGAAAACTTTTCGCACTCGACAGTAATTAATCAATGGGAAAAGTTTGATGTAAATAAAATTACACTTTGTTTGTCTTATATAAAACTGTCATGTTTTAATGTTCGTTATGTTGCCTTCATATAGGTTATAAATAAGTTTTAAATATAGATAACTGTATCGATAAATATACGCATATATTTTATACATCAAAAAGCTCATTACGAATATAATACCCTTTAGCGGATGTGTGAATTGTGCGGGAGTAGATTTGATGTTTTATTTATAACATATTCAGCCTACATCATTGTCATTATTCATTAGTTATCATAAATGAAAACCATAAATACCTCCTACATTAACATTGCATCTAACATCCATATTTCATATAATATAAGTAAAGGTACCTACCCACAAATATTATATTAGGGTAAACAAAGTCGTAAAGAATGTTCGAAGAAAAAGTTTTTTTTTTCTTCTCTTATTTGAAGTGTTTTATAAGAACTGTTCATATATTCAATATTGAACGATTTGTGTCATATTCAATTTTATCAGATCACTTTTTTGCAGACAAACTGTCTACCTATTAATAATTCGATATATGGATTAATGTAAATTTTGTTATTATTGGTGAATGGTTATAAATAAAATTCGAGTTTGAATTGGTACGCATTGGATATAAGTAATTAATTAATATTAATATTTCATGAATACGAGTAAATATTTGTTTTATATGGTTCGATTTTTAAATATTTTAATTCATATCACATATGTGAAAATGAAACATTTCAATTTGAACAAGAAAAACTATTATATGCACTACATGTAGGGGTCGTCACTCTAAAACATAGTGTAAGTATTATCCTTATTCACCTATTAATTTCTAAGAAAAATAAAAAAATAAAAAAAATTGACCTTTGACCTTTTGGGGTCATGATCAGTTTTGGTCACTCTACAACATAATATAAGTTTTATCCCGATTGCTTCACTAGTTTCAGAGAAAAATGACATTTAACATTTGACCTTTGACCTTTTACCATGACCGTTGGCATTTTGGGGTTACAAAATTGCCCGGCCACCCTATAACATAGTATAAGTTTCACCTCCATTCGGCCGTTAGTTCCTGAGATTAGGGGGGGACAGCTAACACATGTAGTGCATAAAAATGACAATTAATTATGTATTGCTAAACATTCAAAATTGATTTAGAACAATAAAGTATCGTGTATGGATACAATGAATAAAAATATGATAACCGAAATCCGAAATTTAACAAATATTAAATTACCAATTAATATAAGTACCAAATTTTAATAATTTTTTAAATCAGAATTTATTATTGATTAACAAAAATTCAAAAAAAAAAAAACTCGAAAAACACTTGTTTTTTGTTTTTTGTTATAGATATTTAAAAATCTTCCCAACCCTGAAAAAACACCATCTTCCTCATCCTCAAAGTCATTTTAACCCTCGAGATCTTGATGCTGATCATTTGCAGAAAATCATTTAAAAGACAACGATATAAATAGCACCTACTGAAATGGAAGATGAATATTCACATAATATTCAATGATAATACAACATAGTATAGAGAGCTGCGTGTTCGATTAATAATCCAAGATAACTTTGGATAAACTCTCGACGAGTTAAAAGTTATCTTTTTGGGTAGAATTAAACAAAGTTATCGTTCTCAGTGAACGTCATAACTTTATGTAATCCAAAATGAAAACAAAAAAATTACTTTGATCCAATTATATGAATTTTATCTCGTCAACAGTTATCTAAAGTTATCTTGGACTATCGAAAGCGCCTATTGTATTTTTGTATGGAGCCCAATAATATAGTTGCATCTACCACTATATACGTAACTCTTACGTTATAATGAGGGGGGGTCATCTACAAAAAAAAATAAAAGCGTGTATGGTTGTTGCCACTAAAAGTGTAAGAGTGAATGATATATATTCGATTATTATTAAATAAAAATCGAGCAATAATAACCGATGAATTAGATCTAAATATCTAAAAATAAAAACGATTCATGGTGATTCGAAACCTTAAATCAAAGGGGCTAATATGCATCGTTTAATAGCGCGTTCATTTCAGTAAACTTTTCAGTTCACTATGAAGTCCAGCGATGACTATAATTTCTTTGAATACACAACTGTACAATTATTTTGTACCTTAAAGTGGAAGTACATCATACATTTAATTATATAGTTTACAATACATTTTTTTTTTAATAAAGACAAGGACATGTTTCATATCCATTTGAACGGCATTACCTTGCAATTTCTCTAAAGAATATGTAGAAAGTAGCAAAAGTCATACGACATGGATTAAATCCTAAGAGAATAATAAATTTAAATAGAACTCGGCTACTATTAAACTCGTATTCTACCTCTAAAACGTAATGTCACAATACACACAGGAATTTAAGTAAGACATTTATATATCCGAAATCTACTAAGTTTTATATGTATATCACCAAATTTATTGCATAATATACAAAACCATTCAGAGCTACTATGACTTCCTGAACAAAAGCGTTATGGTTGTTCCTTTATGTTGTTTGCCCCAAGTGAAAAACTATTCCATGATTTTACCATTAGTAAGATATCGATCTCATAGAATATTTATTCAGTTAGAGAGTAACATTTACAAAGAATAAAAATTTATGGCATAGAATTTTAATTTCATGGCATAAATTCTTATTCTATTGAATATTACGAATTACTCTCGAGCTGAATTAAAATATTATAAATATTTTATAATAATTTTTAATAGAAAAATTATAAAATTTCATAAAATTGCATTGAATAGTTTTTCACTAGGGTGATTATAGAGTGCATTAAAATATTGTGAAAATGAGTTTTCGAAGAATACCAGCACAAGATTAAATTGGCTTCAACAAGTCTATCATACACTATTTCAATATTTCCACAATATTTTCACAAAATACGAGAGACGCCTTACACTTCAAATGAAAACTTAGTTTCGTATAGAAACCATTAAACTATTTGTGAATGTTCATTTGAAATGCCTTAAGCACAAAAAGCCATTCATCCATTTGCGCTTACACCATACCAAATTTGTTCATATTTCTTCCAGCTAAATTGTTTGTACTAAAAACTTTCTTCCAGAAATTTTTGGTTGCATCTATTTTAAAATCAATTTACTGTTTGAAATCATTATAAATAACAAAACAAATGATGACAATGATTTGCATTCGAATTGTTTGAATTTATGTAAGATATAAGCATAAGATTTTCATTATATTTTGTACTCGATCTTTTGCTTGTATTGTAATTTACATGCTTTTAAAGCAAATTTTAACGCTTCAATAGAAAATGTATTACTTTGTTCTTCTTTAGTCTGATGAATGCATAATGTGTCTGAATTTTACGGGAATAGCAACAATTTAAATTATGCTAAAAATATTGTGTGAATTTGTATTCTATGTTTTCCTCAATATCTTTATACTTATTTCAATAGATTTATTTATAAATGAAAGCAGCGAAGTGAAAGCATTAGCTAAAAATAGATTCACAACTTTGTGAATCGCTATGTGAAAACGTACATAAATAATTGAGAAATGTTTCTATACTCGTTTTATTCTGTTCTGTTACCTTCTTTCAAAAATATATATAAATATATATATATATGTAATGTATATATACAAAGAAATGAGCTATTATTATAATTTCATCTCAGTTTATTTTTCTTCTAAAAGTTTGACATTGCTCAAAGCAAAATCATAAAAAATCATAAAAAAAAACGTAAAAAAAACCGTAAAAAAAACATAAAGCTTACAATCAAATATACCTCTCTCTATCCACATTCATTTTGCTTCACACAAAACATTTTTATATGAGTAATCCAAGCGATACCTTCGGGCACATATTATTCTTTATTCCCAAAGCTAAGAAACGAAATACCTCAATCGCTATAGTTTGAAATAAATTCTAATACATATTATATTCACTATGAATAGTGAATTGACCAAAGACTACGTCAATCCAGGTAACATACATAAATTATGTCTATATTTTATATCACGCCTTACCAAAATATAAAAATAATAACAAATCGTTCGTCCTGTTCGTTATGCTGATGCGAAACCAACATATAATAATGTAGTTAGACATTCTGTCCTAAATATCAGATGATAATGAAAATAAACTGAAAATAACATGCTTTATATTGCGCAAAATTCTTCACAAAAATTAAATTTATTGGACAATCCACGTGCTTGCTACTTGCGATATACATTTCAAACTTCATAATATGAGGGGAAGGAGTAAAAGCTCAGTAATATTTAGACAATACCAACCATACAAAATTTGTTCAATGTTGCGCAAACACAATCCCCATGCATTTCTAAAAGCACAACAAATTTTCTCCAATTTCACCGAAAATTGAATGGTTTTCTTTTTACTAATATCCAAGTTCGGTTGTTTGATAGTGCTACTCGTGAGGTAAGCTTACCAATAATTTATTCTGTTTTATTTTAAGAGAATCCAAACTCTTCGATTTCAGTTGCAAACGCGCGATCAAATTGTTCAGACGTGTTTTTTTTTATGTATGCGGAGTGGAAATGTAGATTTTATTAGAGTTTCAAAATATTGTGTATACTGCAATTTCATAGGTATGACACATCTTATCCATAATGTGTTGTGCTTGCTATAGTGCATCGCTGGAGCTATATTATTGTTCAATATAAAAATGTTTGTATTTTGTGTTTTATTCATCAGTACGAACTGTGCATTCATACGGGACGTAGCATAAATTCAAAATATATCCATTAAGATATATCTTCAACTTAGTATTTACTCGTAATTCATCATTTAATTAGTGTGTGTTGTGAATTTATAATATTATTTGGAAGTATTTTTTTTTTTTGAGAATTAGAAAAAATTATATAAAATATGCATAATTTAATTTTCTATTCGAATATTTTTCGTCGTTTTAAGCGATCCAAATATTAGATGCTAATGTAAATATAGTGCATTATTTAACTTCTATATCGTTCTAGTTTTATATAATCTATTCAAGAAAACAGTTAAACCTGTAGTGGGTAGTTTATATTTAGTGTATATTCATCTTAACAACTCTCAAAATATGTTTACATAATAAACTCGAGAAAAGCAAACTTATGAAATGATTTTCTTTCTTTTGAATAAAACTACATTTTTAACTGGTTTTCTGTGGATAAAAAGAATGGAATATTTTATTGTCTAAAGGTAAGTAAACATAAATAAAGTAATTTCGAAACATTATTCTGAATTGTTTAGTTTTTATTTCCATTATTTTTTTTTTGTTTATCTCAGAACGAATCAAATGATGTTGAAATCTCTATATTTATTCAGTGAATTTGGTGAGATATGATAGATGATCTTCCACATACAAAATGTGATAAATGATTATTTTATTCCCATTCATGTCATAATATTTTATCAGATAGAAACATTTTGGTTTTCCTCATAAAATACTTGTGGTTTTTTTTTTCTCCATTCGCAGAATCTGAAACGAATAGCTTAATGTCTTTTACTTACACCATCTATAACAATAATATGTATGAATACGAGGAAATAAATGATAATGAATTCGGTCTTCTCTTATTTTTCTTTTCTGTTTTTTTTTTCTATCTTTGCAAGCGACACAAACATTACTTAGATTCAAATGGAAACCATAAAATTTCTTTTTCTCACAAAATTGAAATTATTACACAGATCAGAAAATTTACGACAATTAAATGAAATTTATTTTATCATTTTTATTATTTATATTTCCGTACAAATGTAAAAAAAAAAAAAATAATAATAATAATATGAATGAATATAGAAACACATTTCAAATATAAAAAGTATCCTACACTTATTTAAGTAGATACCCTTGTTTTCTGTGCGCTAAACGCGTTTATATAATGAATGTATGTCAGTATAAACATGGGTAAAATGTGAAAAAAGCAAAAAAAACAAAAAAAAAAAAAACAAAGATGTGGAAAGATTGATAGTGTGAATATATCAATTTAGTTTCTGTTCACATACTATACACATAAATAGATGCAATCAAGCTAATGAATAAAGCTTTTTCCGTTTTGGATGTTGTGTGCTTGGTAAATGCTGGATTTTCTAGATTTTTTTTTTGTCTGCCAACAATTTTGTAGTGTGCAATATTTTCAGAATTTTTTTTAAATTGGTTTTTTTTTTTATAAAATATAAAATTTGGATGTAATGTTGATACAGAAAATATATATTTATATATATGGCAAATTGTGTATAAGTTAATTTGCGTGCAGACATCATTTGTAACTGTACCCATTAACTTAAAGTATCTTGTTTTTGCAAAATAATGTATTTTTATTTTATATTACATTTTCATCCTGAAGATTTTTTTTCTGTATTTGTTGTTGTTGTTGTTGTTGTGTTGTTGTAGGATGTTTTGATTAATCATTATTTTTAATAAAAATTTATTGTTATTTTAACGGTTCGCCCAAAAAACATTTTCTTATTCACTTAACATAAATTCGCATCTAATCTCTAAACTAATTAAAATTGATTTTGCGTGATTTATAATGCATTCGTATTTTTATCGAATAGAATTTTATAAATGTACAAACAAAAGTTACAATGATATTTGTTAATATATCCAGGATAATTGTATCAAATAAGTCGTATCACAATTGGACGCATCTTTCATTTATTCACATATTTAATTAAATTATTTGTTCTTATCTCTTCAATACTCTTTACCCTTACACCTATAGAACATAAGGTGCTATTTGTAGATATAACTGTTATTTTGTTTTTACGATCCATTCTTATTATTCATCTAAGGACCGGAGGTAAATGATAAAATTAATTCAAGACCAAACTTAATAATGTTTAATATGAATTTACACGATACAACATCTGTAGCTACACATCGACAATTTGATTAAATTTACGAAATATATTATATTCGCCATATATGCAAAACAAAATGATCAACTAAAAAAACTTGTGCGTGAAAACAAAATCTATAAATGTTATGCAGATTGAAGAATATTGTAAATGTTTTTTGTTTATTGAAAATGTATATATATTAAGCTTGTTTTCAATTTCTGATAAATGAGAGAATACAAAAAAAAAAAAAATGAAATTTGAATTATTTTATGTATTATTATTCGCATCGATTAAGTTCTGAAAATAATATATTCATTATTCGCACGTATTTCGAAAATTAATTTTCGGTTGAATCTAATGAAAAATACGAGCTGCGAATATAAGATGGAATTTATTTTGATATAAATACATGTATCTAACTTCTTTTATTTTTTATTCAGAAGAAGGTGAAAAAAGAAAAACAAATTTAACATTGGAAAAGTTAATTTAATTTAAAGCAGAACAGAATTAATAATCAGAATATAAAATTGAAAAAAATATTGTTTATTTTTTTGTTTTATTAAATTGAAAACAAGCTCACTGTTAAAATATTCACAGATTATTACTTTTTATTTTTAATGACATGACATACGCTTTTACACGTATCGTAATTGTTTTTGTAAATATTGTATATTTTTTTTTTTATTTAACACATTGCTGAACATTATGAAAGTGATCTTGTGCTATATATTATATATTATTTGACAAATGTTGTCAACTTAGAAAATTATTAAAAATTTCTTACGTCTTCTATTCGTTCTTCATAATGAACCAAATAAAATAATGCTTTATTTGGAGCTACCTTTTTTTGTAGAAATAGTTTTTATATATAAGTAATTATATATATTTTTTTCTTTGATTATTTTCAACCGTTAAATATAAAAAAATGTTTCACCATCAAATTTTGTGAAAAGGAAAAGTTTTTCTTTTTTTTATTGAAATTAGAGATGAATTAGAAATTTCTTCAGAATATCTGTTTTGAGTTCATTTGAAAAACTTTAAAATGAAACGCAAATAAAATATTTTTATATTCGAGGAAATGTTATTTACCAATAGATGAAACAATAGATTCTATTCATTTATATTCAAATCAAAATGAAAAGTACTGTGACGATATTTATTTTATTCAGAATTAGCCACGGTACCAAAAAAATTATGATTGAAACTTTCTTCTATATTCCCATTCGTATTTAAAAACTGTTTCTGGAAATGATTTTAAAATCGTAAAAAAAAAGAAATAACATTGAAAGAATTAATTTTGCATTAATTCTCCGACATCAGCTTTCTCAAAAACTGAAAATTTAGTAACAATTAATTTATCACGGTGGATTTTTTTTTTTTTTAATAATTCTAATTTATTAGATTGTTTTCTTTTAATATTCTATCTGAATGAAAATAATAAATAAGAATATCTTGAAAGTGAAGTATTAATCAATCATCAATCATTATATCATCACCATTATATTTTCGATTATTACGGATCTTATAAAAAGAAACTTGAATAACGTACAGCTGAGTTTTAATATTTATTCAAATAGTAGCTAATGCTGGAGATGCGATCATTGCTTTTAATAT
>JAABKK020027882.1:10999-21589 GCA_011634745.2 Catotricha subobsoleta | reverse complement strand
TGAATAACGTACAGCTGAGTTTTAATATTTATTCAAATAGTAGCTAATGCTGGAGATGCGATCATTGCTTTTAATATTTATTATGAACATTCATAACTCATATAACGTAAGACTTCTATCGCTGTTGGCTATAAATAAATAAATAAAAATAATAAAAAATAATAAGCGAAAATTGCGATAGACAATGCACAAGCCACAACCAAATATTATAATAATAAAAAAAAAAAATGATTGAATTTGCAACTAAAATGTTCTTATATAACTTAAAGTTATGTACAAATTATAAATTAGTCACAGAAATTGTAATAACAATAGCAGCAGCAAAACTTCGATATTTTCATAGTTTATAACACGTAAAATATAACTCAAAAACTCAACGTTGCACTTACACTGTGAATAAGCTGCATGCATATATTCAATGGCATAAAATTGTAGAAAACATGAAAATGATAGTTTCTATGTAATACATTTATTACAGATAAAACCATTGGATTTTGTATATTTTGGTTACGATACTCTCTAATCTCTATCATGTAATTTGGTTATCCTTAGAAATTATTACCATATACCCCATTACTTTAATATTATTATTATTATTATTATTATTGGATATGCGACATTCAGAATATCATAAATTTACATTAATTTACGACTATTAGATGGTACAATTGAGATACATATTGAAAATAAATGAATGTAATTGCAATTTAAAATATGGCATACAATTTCAGAAAGGGTATGCGTGTTGTAATTCATTTATTATGTAGGAGGCGATTTTATCAAGATTAGGTTTCAATATGTAATTGGTGAATAAATTTTATGTATGATGTGGCTGTGTGTGATGGTGATGAGGTGCTTGCTACTGTTTTGTAATTAATGAGAATTAATAATAATGGCTTTATATAAATCACTAAAATATGGTTTTTCGAGATAGCTGCGTTCTATATTTATATTAAAGAGACCTGATGACATCGCAATTAGTAGCTATTTGAAATAATTGTATATCGATATAAATAGTAAATATTTTTTTTTTTTGTTAATTTTAATCAAATGAATATTGAATACATAATAGAAAATTTAAAAGAATGATAAATCAATTTTTGGAATTGTTATTCGTATTAATGTTTATTTCATCAATATCAATAATTTAAATTTATAACAAAATCACGTGCTGCAATAACATGATTTCATCAATTCTCATTATTTACAAATGTTTGATGAACAATATTTTGATTTGAATCATTTCACACACCAAAAAAAAAATCCCTAATTTTCAACAATATTAAACCAACACAACAGACAACACAAACTGTAAATACCTACGGGTTTTTTTTTTTTGTAGATAATTGGAAATGTCATATTGTGCTGAAATGAAAAACCATTTCATGTGTCAGTTGATGGTTTGATTTTAGATATTTTTTTTCTGAGAGTTTAGCAGAGACGAATTTACCCCAGAGGGTAACACTTTTGGTACGTAGTAAAATTCAGCTTTATGGAGAAAAAACAATGATGTATTTTCCTATAGTATCCAGTTCGCCTCTAGAATTCAGTCATTCATTTTTGCCTTAACAGATCAAGCATTTTACAGCACAATTTCAAATCGCATCAAACTATATATAATCATAGATATATTAAAATGTTGTGACTTGTGATTCATTTTCCAGGTCAACAAACTGCTTAAACTTTTTGCATAAATTTAAATTGTTGTTATTGTTTACACGGAAAGTTCAATTTCCTTTTCGGAAACAACATAAATTTTATTATAATATTAAAATAAGCTTGGGCACAAGTTTTGCATAAAAAAACAAAATATTTAATTTTCTTTTATATTATATATTCTTTCAGGCTTCATTTAATTCATATATGAATTACTTAGTATATTCAATATTGTAAGTATACAAAGTCTAAAATTATTATTGTTCATTTTAAGCATCCTACCTACTATCTACATTGTTGTTCTTTTACTTTCGTATATACACTTTTCTATTTACTAAATAAAATTTTCTCATGTATTTATTCATTCAATAAATTGAAATAATAACCTCTTGAATATTTTTTTTTTTTTTGCACAGTTTGTTACATTTAGTATAATTTTTTAATATATAAACTTTTTGTGGTTCTTCTTTATAAATAATAATGTAACATAGAAAGAAGCTTGGAGGTGTATTTCTTAGAAATTTTATAGAAAAATTATGTTAATGGCGGCCAAAAGAAAAAAATATATATATAAAGCTTTATCTTTATAGATCAACATGCGGAAGATGATAAGAATGGGGATCCCTATGTTTTTGTATCCACATTTTATATAGAATATTTTCAGAGAAATGCTATGTTTCTAAGTACTTACTTATTTATTTTTTTTTTTTATATAAGCGACACAATTTATATTGTGCTAATTTTCATGCATGAATAAAAAAATGAAAGGTTTTCTTTATTTCTTTGATATTAAAAATGTATTCAAATTAAAAAGCATTCAATTTGTCAATAAATTAATCTTGGTAGTGGTGTGTTTTTAATAAAATTGTCCACAATAGATAGATTGGAGATAAAAGTAGGTTTTTTTGAGAAATTTTGTATTATGTTGTGTTTTGTGTATTGATTCCCATATGAAGCAAAGCTAATATAATGGTTTTTATGAAGTCTCCGAGAACTAATGGGGTTGGGGGTTTCAGCTTATTTAACATTAGACAGAGTCAATATCAACGTATAAAAAATAATAAAATAAATAAATTTTCCTATACAAGAAAACATGAAACTTCTAGCAGTTTTCGAATTTATCAAACGCGAATAATTACCAAATTTTGATATTTATACAGTATTACATTATGTATGTTTTCCTGTTAGAGTTAAAATAAAGATCATTTTTACTCCACCCTATACTGTTCAGGGGATATATAATATTCTTGGCTATAGTTTGTTTAATGTTTAATAACTTTGTAAATGGTTTTATTCATTGTGGGTAAAAGCACTTCGGTATTATTTTTTAGCCAATGGCAACGCATTTAGCGTAGATTTTACTTTCTTTATTATTAATTATTATTTTCAGAAGTTTATCAATCTATCATCTTTTTTTATTTTTGGTTTTCAACTTTGTTTACATTTTAAATAGAATAATAAGTTTATGATCACGAATCACACGAAATATAATTCGCACAATACACTTTGATGATATAACGGTAATTTTTGGGTGTATTTCGTGATATCAACTGTGATACGACGCGTCTATAGTTATAATAAAAAAGAAAGCAAAACAAATGTTTATTGAGATTATATACTATACCATACCGCATACCATACGAATATAAAATACATGGATTACTTAATTATATGTTTGCTTATATTCTAAATTGAATGGTCTCAAGAGTTAAAGTGGACAATTAAAATTTTAGTTTTGTTATCTACACTCTATTTGATTTCAATTTTTAAAGTACACTCATGTACACTTTTGCCTTTTTCACCAACATATAAATATGATCAACTAATGACAAGAATTAATGACTTTAGCTGATTTTTCAAATGATACTTTATATATTAAAAAAAAAAAAAAACAAAAAAAGATATAGCGTAAAAAGTGAGGTAAAAAGTGTTTAATTAAAATATGACTGTTTGATGTCAGCTACATCTCAAAGTAAATAAAATCTTAGCTACTTACCCTCTGCTTTGAGCACTTCAATTAATCGTTAAAGAAGTCTTTTGAAATTAAAAATTAAAAAAAAAAATCTTTTCTATGGATAAACTTTAGTAATTTAACTTTAATATATATTCATCCGTTTTTAAGATATATTATTGAAATCTGTTGATTTCAAACAAGAATTACATAAAAACTTTTACATCTATAAAATGAAATTTCTAACATATATTTATATATATATATATATATAGTATTCCGATTAATTAATATCGAACTCAAAACAGAGCATTTAAATACACAACATTTTTCGTTATCTTTGAAATATCTTATTTACAATAACCAAATTTTCTCTTCCCGTATAATTGAATTATTTTATTCAATTCAAATTATTTGTACTATTTCGATTCGTTCAAAGTGAATTTGTTGAAAGTTTATTTAACAATAAATGCAGTAAATGATTTTATTATTAGTTTAAAGTATATCAAAAAAAAAAAAAAAAATTGTTATTATTTTACTAAGAATACCAACATTATTATTTATACCGACAGTGAATAGAAAGAAGAAAAATGTATTAAAGCATTTATATTATTATAATTAAATTGAACCGCTCCGATGTTTCCATTTACAATTGTTTTGAAATAAATTTAAGATTGCGATCCCATTTTTATTTTAAATATAATTTTTGTAAAAAGAAAATTCAAATGGTATCCTCTAATTTCATGCGATAAATTAGATCAGCATATCTTATGAAATTTGATATTGAAATGAAAAATGAAAAATATTATGATGACGATGACAAGCTTTTCTTTCGTATAAAAAATGAATAAGTTAAAATATATAAATAAAACTAATGTAGAGAGTTTTTTTTAAACAAATCCACAAAATCTTGCAATTTAGCAATTGACCTAGTTCGGGAAAAATTGCGCAGATTTAGTTTCATGATAAAATATAAATAAAATTTTATATATATAAGTAAAAATATATCGAAATGGAAATATGAAAAATGTTATGTGACTCAAGAATAAAAAATAAAAATAAAGTAATAAAACAAATTCGCAATGCAAAATGATGATTGACATTAAGTAGATATATGATGACATTGAACAAATTGGTTAACAAATTTACTATACAATTTATGAATTTGCATTTCTTGGTAATCTTTAAAATTACCAGTGTTTCATATGAAAATCGATATTATTTATTCGAAATATTGATAATCAAACATACAGAATATACAATCGAACCATGCAATCAAATAAAAAAAAAAAAACAAAAAAGAATCTTTGCAATAAAAATTTCAATAAACGGGATGTTCATTACAATGAATATATTTTTCTCCGTTGATATTTCATTGTATTGAGTTAGAAATGCATTGTAATGAATTTTGGTCGGATTAGACTGTCGCCATTGTTGTCATTGTTTTTGAAATCATTCGAAAACTATACCTTTAGCATTTCTGATCATACTATATATGTTTAACCTCTAATCCAATAAGTTTAACTTCAACTAAGTACATAACGTGAAAAGTTTTTCCTCATAAGTTGATGCATACAAAGTTATATAGTGGCATTGAGAGGAGTACGGTACGGTACATATACAAGCGAACACATTTTCCGTACGGGATATAATGGTGTCATGATAATATAAAAGTTTTTCCTTTGCGGTATTACGCGTGATTTATATGGCAGTGATATATTAGTTCTGATGGTACATCAGAAATCTCTAATTACGATTTTTTTTATTTATCCAGTTAAAAGCAATTAAATAAATATATATATGCGGAATAATTAGAATATAATATTGAAGTTTGGAAAATTGTTTTGCATATACTTATGCAGACATTAAATATATTAAAATTATATTCCCAAAGCTCTATGAATTCATGAAGTTTCTTTGTCTTCTTTTGATGCATTCCTTTCCATAGTTCGAGTTCATGCACAATTTTACGTAGTTGTTTTCTCTACGGAATACAAGTAATAAATGTTAAAGTACAAGGCATGAATAAGAATAACTCATTAAGAGAAAATTTGAATAAATTATGTTGGTAAAGCACGTAAACCTATCAATTGTAGTGTTTAAGAGACTTTCTTTACCTGTTATCTCTGATGTATGCGGTAATACTGAATAAAGAACTATTGGAATTAAGTGCGGTAAAAGTTTTCCTTTTTTCTTTTATTTTTATCTAATCAAAAACACAGATAAAAGTAGAAATACTTTCAAGCGATATAAGATATAATCTGATCCATATGTAAAGGAACGAACTTTCTAGAATAAGCATAACGAAGTTTTCAATAATTTTTTCGTTTTTCTTCATAAATATTTTTTTCTTCATAATTTAATATTATAACTTTGTTGAGAAATTGTGTGTGTGTGTGTGTGTGTGTGTGTGTGTGTGTGTGTGGGTGTGTGTGTGTGTGGGTGTGTGTGTCAGTATTGAAGAAGAAAACTTTTCTTGTTTACTTCAAAAATGTATATTATTGGAAAATATGTACGTACCATCGCAACAGCATCTAACTTTTATCATATCACGCATTGAATAATGAAATATATTATATAATATATCTTAGCAATTATGTGGCGCGTGGATTTCTTTATCTTGCATTAGAGAGATATATTCAGGAGATTTGTTATATATACAATATTATCTATGTATGACGTTATGTAGGTAAACATTTACTTTCATTGATTATCTTTGATATCAAAGCATTTTTTTTTAAGTTGATATTCACATACATTCGGATTATTAATTTTCTCATATGAGTTTACCTACTAAATTTAATGATATAACGTATTTTTTGGAATATTTTATAATGACGTGTTCTATCATTTTAAATGGTAGGTGAAAATGAAGTATTTTTATTTACATTTACATTTAACGATTTAAAAAATTCTAGTAGATGTTTTTGGTAAATACGTTTTTTTTGCGACATAAGTTTTTAAATTAACTTTAGAGGATTAAACGATATCGTTTACCTACAATTTAATTTGATATGCACACTTTTAAAGGTGAAATTAATTTGATTAGAAGCAGGTGTGAATAGAGGATATATGGGCTACCCCTTTCCCATTTGAGTTTTGAAGAAAATAAAGTAAAATAAAATTATTATCATCTGTTGATTGTTGTCAAAAAGTTGTCTTTTTTTGTATATTTCAAAATAACTCTCTGATGATTTCAAAAGACATAAGCAGATTTACGTAAACTCTATAACCATTTTACCATCTCACTAAGGAAGCAATCTAGATACAAAAAAGATCATAATCCTAATACATGTGTATAAGGAGTCTTAAACCAAATTTCATTCTTATTTTAATTATGTCGCTTTGCAGACATGTGATGTGAAGGTATGTTTTAGAACCATCATACATGCGTACCATAAAATAATCTTACTATGGTGTGCAATATTTTATACCATTTCGACGCTCGTTTAGAAGTAAAGATTATGGGTTGAAGGTTTCAAAATATACCTGAGAATTCATTGTATATAACTATATAGTATGAACATTATACCATTACACGGTATAAAAATATTTATTCATTAGAGCAAATTACATTACTATTTTTATTGATCCATAACTGCGGAATTCCAATAACACCATGCGTTCAACCATATTGTTCAGACAAATGAAGTTAAATTTCTATTAATTTATAGATACAGGAAATATTTCTTCATCGATTATATTAACTTATTTCAAAAGGCAACATTAATTATAGAAAAGTTCCAAACTTTAAGCAGATTAAAAGAAATGACAGCAATTTAGTGGTATATTCTCCTTTATTTGCCCTAAATAAAAAAATGTACCGCACCAAGATTTTTTTTTATTTTTTTTTTCATTAATATCTATTGAGCAAACATGAAGATCGACGAACGAAAAAGATTTAGTAAGGATTATAACCGCTTTGCTTTTCATAGAAATAACTTATTCCGAAAAATATTGTTTTTCTTTTTACGTTTCTTTTTCTATTTTTATTATGTGGTTATTACCTGTAAGTTTGACGGCTTGGCTCTGTCATTGATTGTTTTTCTTACTCATAATTGAGTTTTTCCTTTTCTTTTTTTGTTATTCAATTTAAAATAATGCGGCATAGTAAATTGGATTTAATAACTTTTTGGGGCAAGTTAAATAAATTTTCTATATTGGAATTGATTAATTCAAAATTGAAATGACAAGACGTCTTTATGCCATGTTGATTTAATAAAATGTCAGCAATGATTATTTTGCTTATTGTATTTTATATTATTTTTATTCAATTTAAATGATTGAAGTGGGGTTCAACGGTTTTCTACAAGTATTTTTAATTCGTGTATAAAGATTATAAACTTCGAATTAAATTGATATTACAAGATATTTGAATAACATATATATAATATTTAAGTCTATATATAACAACAACCTATATATACTTAAAATCATCAACTACAACAAAATAAAGTACACACTTTAAGTTCAAGTCTACAACAAGAAAACTTTCATTATTAATTATAACTCTTTTTATCAAGTACGTCACAATGATGGAGTTGGAGAAGACGTGGAACGATGACTAAAATATTACATATTTACTAAAAATTCTTAAGGGACATTTTATGTATTAACTTTTATATTCAGCACAAACTCACTCCATCAACAAAAAAAACTTCTTCTATATACTTTCTTCTTTTGCTGCTTCTTTTTAATTGTACAATTATTCGAATTGAGTCGCAGAAATAATATAGATTATAGAATTTTGTATAGTCGCAGTTCTGTTTCGTCTACTCATTATAAAATTCATTTCAAATTATGTGTGCGGTAAAATGTTTTCAGATACTTACGACCCAAATATTTTCTTAAAAAGTTTTAAGTTTAAAATTTTACCTTGACTTTTTGACAATAAATATGTAACAAAAGCATTTGAAAAGTTTTTCCTATTGTTTTATTATTAATTTTGTTTGTGATAATTTTGCCGGTTTGTGTGGGCATATTTCATAAAACTTTAAATAAAAAATGTTGATATATTTTATTTAATTTATTAATTATCGCTTTTCATAGAGTTGTACAAGCTTTCTTCCATATATTTGTTTTTTCCTTTATACACAATTGCATTATCTTCCTTAAATGATATAATAAAGAAAAATAATAATACAAATTAGCATTTAACAACATATTTTTCTTCTTATTTTTCAGAATCTAATTCTATTAAATGAAAAACCATGATTCTTCACTGGAAAATACTAATATTAACGGTACTGGGATGTCTGACAAAGTTTGGTAAGTAATATAAAAACGTATTCATTTTACGCTTACTCAATAAAATTGCCAAAGAGCCAATCTTTATTTTCATATTCTTGAAAAAAGTTTTGATTCTTTTTTTTTTATCTTGATTATTTATTTAAGAGAAATAAGTCGACTGAAATAATTCTTCGTAGTAATATATAGCTTTACAAATACAAAGAAATATTCAATTAAACTGCACATTGTAAGACTTAAGTGGATTTAATTTATATTTTTAAGTAATTTTATAATTTTGAAACATTTTTATTAATCATTTCGTTTTAATGGGGTAGATAAATTTCTATTTTCTAAATTACGGTTTTTCCATTAAATTTTCATTCCGATTTTTTGCTTTTTTTTTTGTTTTGCTTACGTTCAACGTAGATAAAATATATTTATTAAAGCAAATATAGGAAAAGGAAAGAAACAATTCTGCATCAAAATTTTGATATAAAAACATAATTGGGTTGTATTAGGTTCAATATAATTTAAAATTTAATTGCCATTTTTAGTAAAGTCATTATGCAATGCAATTTCGTTCGTGAACGAAGTGTGTCGTAACAGTAAAGTGTATGAAATGTTAAAAAAAATATAAAAATAATATAATATCCATAGGGATGAGGGAAATCCGACTGGTATTATTGCTATCAAAGTGTCATAAACATGTAAACGTTCAACGTTACTATACTAATTACAAAGTATGTTGCAGACATGATGTTAAATATCACGTTTCGCATCACACACCGTGGTAATCGCTACCAAATTGAAGACACTAAACATGAAAACGGTTAATGTTGAATATAAATATTTTTATAATATTGAAATTATCTTTTATTGCGTCATTAGTACAGCAAGCAATTAACTTCATAATAAGAATAGTAAAAAAAAAATACATTTGAATTATATTTAAAAACTTATAGATTCAAATTCAACTATATTGTGCTCTCTTCCAAAATGATTATCATAAAAAAAATATCTAACAGTTTTTTTTTTATAAAGGATTTCGTTCACTTATACATACTTTAGCTTTTGTTCGATGTAAATTTCGAATAATTTGAATGCATGGAAGGCACTGTGCACAAAAGGTAATATTGAAGAATATATAACTATATATTCACTGCTCTTTAATCTTTTAACGAGGCTTTAATATACAAAATTACATAATATTCACATTATTATAGATAAAATGTATAGCTTATAAAATCTGCATGTGGACGACTTAAGTTAAGTGTCTAGGCTCTTAGTATTACAAACATAATACTCAAGAATTTATGATACCCAACTACTTCAGACAACATTTTCTTTTTAGGATATAAAATTACTCATGTTTCTTTTTTTTTTCTAATTTTCGAACTCAGATCCTAACCGCCTTTTTTCATATACGATAAACATAAAAGGTATGAAAAAAGGTATGAAAAAAGGTATGTAAGGTATGCGTGGTATTAAAAATTTCATACCACATCTATACCATAATTATGGTATAAACGTTCCAATATACCTTACATACCTTTTTTATACCTTTTATGGTATGACTTTTATGAATTTCATATTTTCATACCATTGTAGAGTATCACAAATTTTTTTTCACAAGAGATGAATGCCCATACATTTTTTAAAGGCTTTTTTTTATGTAAAACTTCATTTCTATATTTTGGGGCATAATTGGGAAATGTCGAGTTGTTAAATAAATGTTTCTGTTGCAGCACTCAATT
>JAABKK020027882.1:0-10899 GCA_011634745.2 Catotricha subobsoleta | reverse complement strand
ACTTCATTTCTATATTTTGGGGCATAATTGGGAAATGTCGAGTTGTTAAATAAATGTTTCTGTTGCAGCACTCAATTTATATATGATACGTTCTATTTAACATTATGCAGAGGCATGAATAACAATATGCATAAATGAGAAATGTAAATATGCATAAAGGCTTACTTTGTATAGCTGTACAAGAAGCTGAAGCTTAAGATATTAGGTTATTATACAATTTAAATGTATTTGTATATTACGTCTTCACACTTTAGGAATACCTACATGGCGTGGGTATATGTTTTATTAGGGATGATCGAAAATAAATTTTTCTCTGTTTTTGAATGTCTTGTAGCAAAAAATAGTTGCAAAATAAAACAAAATACATTTTTGGTTCTTACTTGGGGGATGTAGGTGCACTTCCCCTTCCACTTTTGTACTTTTTAATGTTAAGTCAAATTTGGCAAATGAAGGAGGGGGTATAGAAAAATAACTTCTGGTGCAAAGTTGTTTATTACGCGTCTATCATTATCATTATTTTACTTGGATGTTTTCATCCTTAAATGGCACTAACTTAGTCAAAAGTGGTCAAATTTTCAACTTTAATACCTCCCGAGACAACTTTCTGCGCATATATATTTTCTATACCCCCTTCTTCACCCCCCAACATTTTTTTAAAGTCAGAAAGTTCGAAAGTGGATGGGGTTAGCCATCTGGCCAAATAGGAACCAAACATTTTATTTCTATTATTTCGCAACTTTTTTTTATTTTTGATCACCCCTAATAATGTGTATAAACATTTCCTAAATCTTATTATGCATAATATATATGATGATTGATTGTATGCATTATACATTATTGGCTTCCGACATTAGAGGAAATTAATAACAAGAATTCTATTAAGAGTGTTCTATGACTTCGAAAGCTCTTGTTTGTATAATGTTACGAAATTGCTTATTTATGTCGATTTTAAATATATTTTATTGAGAAATTACCTTATTTATATCATTTTAATATATTTTTGCTGATATGCTGATACATGACAAGTTTCTATTAAAAAAATATTTAACATAACCTCACATCTGTCAATATTTCTTGAGCTTTTACGTGAAAAATAATTTAAATCGGCAATATTTCGCAAAAATGAATTAAAACGAAAATTGTAATCCCGTAACACACCAGTAAATAGATTAAGGTTGATATCCGAAACAAAAAACTGTTATATTATTTAATTATTTTCCGAGAAAAATCGGGTACCGCAAAGCCATTAGCGTTACAACTCAGATATTTTTTGAACAAGAAAAAAAAATATACAAAGTGCTCCCAAGACACACCAGCAAAAGGATGTATCATAAAATCCCTGAAAAGTATTTTTATTCTTTTGAGCCATCTCCGAGACATATCGGGTACCGCCTTTTGCCATAAAACACTCTTAAGAGATTTAAGTTTGTGCCTTTAGTAAACCGTTTTAAAAGCTTTTACAATTAAATAGAAGATTATTGGTGTTAGGATAATATCAAAGACTACTTAATTAGCAATCGTTTTAAATTTTTTTCCACAATAATAATCTGCTCTTTAATAAAAAAAAAAAAAAATATCAGAGTTTTAAATTAAAATATCAAAGGATTTTTAATTTTTCATGTTCTTGACTAATAAAAGAATGTTTTTTAAATGCTAAAGTCCGCCATAATTCCGAAAAGGTTGAATTCATAAATTGTACAAAAATCCTCCATTAACATGACCTTTATTTATTTAGCGGATTTACCTATTCGCATATATAGCAAAAAATAAAAAACGAGTCAACCCAACAGCAAAAACACAATTATTATTGTAGAATTTTAAATAAAAGAACACAATTGAAAACAAAGTGAGAAAAATCTAAATGAGTTTTGAATGAGCTTCCAGTTTATTTTTTAATTAACATTTTATTTGGTGCAAACAAATACTCTTATATATGCTGGGTAGCTGGTGCATAATCAACAATATCATAATTATCAAGCTGTTATAGCTATAGTTTGCTCATCAAAAATTAAAAAAAGATGAAAAACGAAGTAAATGTGAAGCAAAAAAAAAACAAAAAAAATGTCGTAATGCAAAATGTAATTTTCTACATTTTTTTGCTCCATTGTATTTCTGCTCGTTTTTGTATTTTCTCATTTGCAAATTTAATAATAAATTTTAATATAAGTAAGTAATGAATACGAGTTTTTAATTTCCTCTTTTTTTTTTTCTTTTTTTTTGCTATACTTCTTTGTATACTTATTATAATAATCGCTTGGATTCGCCTAGATCCAGCACCTGCAATTTATAAACATATCTCTTTGGTATTATCTTATATTTTATATATACATTCGTTGCGTTTATATATATTTATATTTTATATATATATTTTTTATTTTGCTCAACGCTTGGATATGAAATAAAAAAATTAAATTGCAACAACGAGTAAAGTGACTGTACGTTTAAAGGTGTAAGTAAAGACGTTGTGTGGAGTGAAGCGAGGATATATAAGGAGTTATGGGATTTCAAATGCCGCATAAGATTCAATGCAAGTGGTATAAAAATTTATTTCATTTTACGTTTGTATGAAAATAAATTACGTACTCTGCGATTACGACATATTTCTGGAATATCATTGTTTGGTATATAATATACATTTACTCGTATTATATAAAAATCTACGATTATTGTGCAATATTGTGCATCGTAATGTATATATAATGTTGTACATATTGAACAGAATAAAATGAGACTGAAAAATTCATTAACCATATATAGAGAATGCGATATTTTATTATATCAGCATTTATTTACCGTAAATTAAACGTAATGAATAAATATCAGGTTTACGCTTTTTAAATTACATTTCACCAAAAGCAAATAATTATATTAAAACTTATGTCAGTCTCGTGATATGTAATATAGAAATGTGCTCAAAACATTAAATATCAAATTAGCAATATTTATGAGACAAGTTTAAATACCTTGAATTGGAAGATGAACTGGAAAAGTTTAGTGCGGTTATGGTGCACGTGGATGATTTTAGTTGTTTTTGTGAGTTCAATCGGTTGAAAAAATTGCAATTAAATAAATTGAAAAGAACATGTTTGAAAATAAATGCTTTTGAATGCAATATATATTTATGGAAATATGAGGAAAATTTCATAAATCGATTTTTGAGTTGTGAAAGACTTAATTTACAATGTTTTGAAATTCTGATAGATATATTAGAGGTATTGGCACCAATTAGAGTATATAATATAAACTGTAGAGTTTTTCAAAGTTTTGTAAAATATATAATAAAAAAGTGCTACTGATACGGATCAGAAATATCGATACTATGATGTAAATAGTTGTTATTATCGCGAGATTCGAAATTTTTGCACGATTTGTTTTGGTTTTTTCAACGATATCACTTAATATTATAAAGAAACTCGGGACATGTAGATCAAAAATGAAATAGATAGATCTGAATTAAATTAAAACAAGGACTTACCTTACCATTTAAGGTACAAATAGAATAATAGAAACTTTTTACTCATTCCGAAGTAGGTCTCTACTTTATTGGAGTCCTTTTACATGCAGTTTTTTCACTGCAATTTTTATAATCAGACATTCTGATAGGTATATTTTTCTACTTGAGTAAAATGAATCAATCAGAATAGTTTGTCTTAAAAATTGCACTGTAGAAACTCCTTCATGTGAAAACACAGTCTAAATCAATAGCTTTTAAATGAAAATAACTTTGTAATGTATGTATTTGAAAAACTAAACTTTTGAGACAATTTAAAAAAAAAAATCGTCGTTTAATTAAGACGTTCACAATTTTCATATGCTTTTTGAACCTCCATTCTGGTGACACATGTTTTCCTACCCCGGCTTGTTCAGACGTCCAAGGTTTTAAAAAAAAAATTATATGTTAAAATAAAACAAATTATTTGACAGTCATAATTCAATTCATTTGATGTATCAGTATGATGATGTATAGAAATTTTGATTAAAAAAAGTTATGGGGTATATATAACTTGGATTAAATTCAAAATCATAATATCTAAAATCCATATACATATAATATATATGTAATTATTGTGTATATGTTTGATTTTAGGATAACGTTCTATATCAGTCATTTAGTCGTTTTATATTGTTAACAGATGAAAAAAACAATAATATTTTTTTAATAATAAAGGACGTCCAAATTCGTTCCATTGTTTTCTCAGTAACGTTTAGTCACAGTTTTCTTTACCCCTCCCCTCCCCCTCAAAAGAAAAGTCGCCCTACTTGAAAAACCCCTAATATTGATATTTGAATGGAATTTCCTTTTATCTATCATAAATAAGAAATAAGTTCAATAACAGCATATCGATGCTGCATAGAAAACTATATTTATAAATATGAAGATGAACAGCATGATTGTAATGTAAAAATTCTCAAGAATTGAAGTGTCGCTTTTGATACAATCTTTTAAGTAAATGTGAAAATGATGCACATTTTTTTATTCAAACGAAATGAGAAATATGAAGAAAATGCAATTTGTATCTATGTTCAAAAATGCTTTTAGTAGTGCACGTAACATTTTTGTTACATCTATCATTTTTGTACTTATGTGAAAATTTGAGGTACAGTAGAATTCATATATAGATTCAAAAGATAAACTCTTCACACATTAAGTGTTCGTATGTTTTATTCCGCTCACTCTCATAAGTTTTTTTGAATCTATATAAAATTTCTAGTGTAGAAGCACATTTAAAAAAAAAAAATATATTTAAAAATTGTCAGAATAAAATTTTGACTCTAAATGTGAATAGTTGAATGGTACTCTACGTAAATAGTTTTCAAATAAGTTGAGAAGCAATTATTAGACTTTATATATTTAAAAATTTGAATTAAAAGAAAACAAGCTGGCCATAAATTTGCAGACGGCTTCATTTGTAGGGACGACTAGAAATTTCAAAAAATTATATTACATTTTGTGTTTTGTATTATTTTTAAAGTAAAAAAAAAAAAAACTATTCAAATATGTTTTGAGATATATAAAAAAAAAAAAAACAATCTTTGAGCCAAACGCCGTACTCTTAAATAGTCAAAAACCATAGAAGGAAATGTCCTACAGCTTCAAGTGCACCATTCGACGCGGAATAGTCGATTTAGTGGGGTGACAAAAAAAAAATATAAAAGAAAATCACGATTCCTAAGCTTCAATTTTTTTTTTTTTCAAAAATGTAGCAAAATTGTTAAAAGCGCTTATTATGAATTAAAATTCTCCAATATTTAGTTTTTTTTAAAAAAAAAAACACTTTGAATTCAGTAAAAAAGAATTTTACATAAAAATTGAGCTTTAAAAACTATGCGTTCTATAACTTTGTGAATTATATTATAAGATCAAATTAAAATATTATGTGAAAAATGTTCAAACTTACCTTTTAGCCAAATTAAAAATCGATATCCAATCATTCAACATTTATCAGCAAATGTAATAGAATTAAAATTTTCTGTTTAAAAAATAAATAAATAATATATATGTTGTCATTCGTATTGATTTTTAATATAAAAACCATTATTTTTACCTTTTACTTCAAGGTTGTAACGACAAAAAAAAAAAAAAAAAAACATAGATTTTCATTGACATTTTTAGCCATTATTTTTTGTATCGATTTTAATTAGCACTTTACCCACAGCTTTTCATATTTTTTTTTTCTGCCACCATTTACAACCTTAGAACTTATGTTCGTAATAAATAATAAAATCTAATAATTTCCTTTAACAAACAACCTTCTGCCAATACCCCAAATACCAAAATCCAATAACCAAAAATAAATACGTTATAATTTTAACACTTCTCTGCGTCTGCTTTATCCGTCCCTTCAAAAACGAGAAACTCGTAGGTAGAGAATGTAATGAAAATAATACAATAGGTCGACCCATTAAAAAAAAAAAAATGTGTTATTTTTTTCTTCTTTCGAAAAATACAACTCAATTTGTTTTTTCAAACAAAGTTCACAATATCACAGATATAGAGAATGATATAGGGCATGGGTTATGCTTTTATATGCTTACTAAAATATAGGAAAGTTCGTTGTAAGTTGTAAATTTTTGGGTTACATTTGGGGTATTTGTTCCATGTGATTATCAGTGAGGTGCATTAAATATTTTGGTGGTTAATATAAACATTTTTATGGTTTTTTTTCTGTAATTCCTGGATAGCTAATCTTTTGGATTCATTTATTGAAATAATGGTTATGGGTGAATACATTAAATGAACCCGAAAAACATAATATTTAAGTCATATTTATTTATTATGAATATTTTCAGGGTATATTTTTCCACCCACTGAATGTTGACACTATACAGAAACAATCATGAGTGCCTTTGTCATTAATTGCAGTTAATAGGGGATGTTATATTATGTGCTGACAATGACAACTAAAAGTGAACGGCACAGATCCATTCTTAGTTACTATCCGTAATAGTAACCACCACGCCACTGAAAATAAAAAAATAAATAAATCTGTAATACACCATGCTGTTACATATAATAATAATATTCTGTTGTAGTTTAATAATGTTCAGCTTCGAAAGCTTTTGGATATAAAATGCGAATTATGCTCTCCTGTGAATTGCAATCCGTACATGTTTTGTTACTTTAAACTTTTTCATAATATCTAAACTTGCCGCTTTTTACATATTCGGTTGCTAGAAAATTACATTATATTTGAATGTAAAAAAGTTTATTGCACATTTTTCTCAGTTCAGGTTTGCAAAAAAGAAAAAAAGAAAACTACAATAAACTTTTAACTCTTTTTTCTCCATTTTAATAAAATTTATCTACCCAAGCCCCAACATCCATTCACTACGATTTCAAATAAAGTTATTTTTGATGAGTACTTTACGTTAAATAGATTAAATTCATTACAAGTTGATTTGATTCCAAATTTTTAAATGCTTTAATTTTTAATTGGCGAGACGGAGTCATTAGCATATTTCATTTTATGTATACATAAGTGATTAAATTTTTTACAAAATAATTAGAAAATAGATAGAAATTCTGTTTTTCATTCAAGTATATTTGTACAAATATATTTATTATAATTAGCTTAAAGCAAGAGTATAAAATAAAATCAATATAAACTATTTACTTAAAGATCAATTAATTTAGTTTTCTCTGTTTATTTGGTTTCCTATTTTCAATGTTTGCAAATGTCTGCACATCCCGATATTTCCCATCAACAGAATAACTATATGAACATATAGGTATACAAAATTATATAGTTTCACCCTGAGCTTGAAGTAATTTATCTACCCACTCGCACCATAATTACAGAAATATCAATTAAGGTGGTCCTTATGCCTTATATGTATGGAGGAAAAATATCTTGAATTTTCGTTGATCCTTTAGATACAAAAATGTTATCTGCAAAATGTGGGGTCGATCGGATAAGGGATAAGGGCATATAAACCTATATGCCTCAAGAAAAGTGAAATTTTGTATGAAAATCTGATAAAAAAATTATTCAAATTTTAAATTCCTTTTACAGATATGCTATTTAGAGGTCTATTGAAACGTGTAATATCTCACGAACGCAAAAAAGTTTTTAATTGTGGTTGCTGAGGTCAAAATACACAAAATAGCCATTCTATGGCATTTTGATGGTACCACATCTGCTAGATAGGTACATAAAATTTTTGTGGTTCGTGAGGTATTAAACACTTAAATCAGCCCTAAAATAGCGTATCTCCAAACAAAATTGGAACTTGAAGAATTTTTCAAAAAAAAAAAAAAAAGTTAGTACAGATCTGCACTTTTTCACTTATTTTTTTTGGTTGATTTCATGCAAATTCTAATGTCCCTTTGGGCACGGTTTTCCCTTTTCCGCAGAACTAAGAGGTGAGATAAACAAAAAAACAAAAACAATATTTCAAAAATAAGGACCACCTTAATATCTATATTTACATTTACATTTACATTCAATCCATATTATCCAAAGCGAGTAATCGTATATTCATCAGTTATAGAAAATATATATAATAATATTATTTTGTTACAGGTCTTTGCAATCTACCACCCGTTTTCACAGAAGATATGAATAACCTTGCTTTATCTGAAGCAACACCAGTTGGTTGGATTGTTTACACATTAGAAGGATATGATCCAGAGGGTGGAGAGATTACATTCGGATTAGTTGGTTCCGATAATTTTATGGTTAACCCAAAAACGGGTGAAGTACAAGTGGTTAAACCATTAGATAGAGAGGTATGTACATATCGAAATCAAATACACACGCATACATAGCATACCATTTTCATTTAGACAGACACAATACATATATTGTTTATTGTATTTATCATCTACTCATTTATGAAATAAGAGTAAATTATTATATAAGTACATACATAGATATACCAGAACCAGATACCTATATACACGTATTATATTTTGATTATAACAGCAGAGCATTGAATAGATTTTCGAATGTTTCGTTTTACAATTTCTATGTGAATACTCCGAAATTATTAATTGAAATATTTACATAAATATTTTGGTATTAGCTTTTCGATTTGGTTTTGAATAATGCACATACATCAAATACATCTATTTCAATATCAATTAATATTACACTTAAAGCTTATAATTAATATACACATGATAGAATGTCTATCGTTATTAGAGAGAGAATATTTGTTGTTAACAAAATTTTGCTAATCTGCAAATAAGCAAATGTGACCGAAAAACAGCAGCAGGTATTTTGTATTTATGAAATGATAACATAGCATTTGTGTATCAAGATACAATAGTATTATACAATTGTTTTGTATACGTATGTATAGAAAAGTAATTTTATTAAATCTAGCACAACACAACTAAGTAATCATTTTCAAAAAGTCTATATATAACGTGTAACTATTAGTTACTACTCAAGTAACTAAATATGGGCTTATAGTTTTCTAGTATTATTTGGAAAAGGGTTATAACATTTTGAGGTGAAATATTATATAAACTGAGAATTGGGTTCAATTGGATTTATTTTCTAGTCAATTCATAAATATTATAACGTATACCTGCCCACGCTCTAGTTCGAAATAAATCATAATTTCACAAATTGTATGAACAATTTAACTTTAATACTTAAATGCTCATAAATTAGTTATGATTTTGAAATTTAAAGCTCAGTAAAATCTATTATAAAATATAATTATAAAAATTTAAGGCCAATAATATATTATAAAATGGTTCAATGGAGCGCTTCGTGATATATTTTATAATACACACGGGATAAAACACTATAGATCTTTCAGTTTCAGTCAGTTATGTGTTCACTAAGCTTTTAACAAATTGGCTTCTTTCTATTCAAAATTAAATACGACAGACAGCCATTATTCATTTTTTAACAAAAGCGTAAACGTATACCAAACCACTAATAATCTACTTAGTTTTTAATCAAACTTTGGAAATAAATTTTATATATTCCGAGATAAATTAATTTCGTCCTTTCAAATAAATACCTTTTATAATAATTTTTATTTTGATGTCGTTTGCATTCAATACCATTATTAAGTATATGCATGCATATCCATATACTTATTATACTTAGAAATTTTATGTTTTAATAAATTTCTATTTATTTAGCTCCTTGATATAAATTACACTTTACTTAAATATTATTGTTAGCCTTTGGATATTTCCTGATTTTATCTATTCCGATATATATATAGAAAGTAATTTGCAAGAAAATTGAACATTTAAGATGAATGTAAATGTGTTTTAAATATACCAGATCAACATTAGCATAGTTTAGCGGTGTATTAGAGTAACCATTGAGCATAAAGTATATTATTAGCATGCATTTTATCCTATTATATATCCATTATTAAAATAAATAAAACTTATACTTACATTCTCAAGTTATATAATTTCCTAATATTTTGAAATGTAAAATAAGAGTTTACGACCAAGAAAAATCTATATTAAGGAATTTAACTTTTATTCTATTGTGGAATATTAGACATTGCTTAGATAGACATTGTAGCAATTGCTGTAGTTTTATTTCCTACACTACACATCATGGTACTGATTTTAAGCTATTTTGAGATGTAAGATGAGCTTTTAATGGATATACAAAGTAATATATATGGCATAGGCGCCGACCTTTGCTAAAGAGCACAGGGGCAAAAAAAATATATTACATATATGTATGTATAAAAATGGATAATAAGTATTAGATACTTATTAAATATTTTACCACATGCTTAAATAAATGAGGTAAATGTCAGGCTGCCTGTCAATTGTAAATACTGTTTAGTGATAAATTTACGGGCAATAGACTACAAAAGTAAAAGGGCTCACGGCTAATTTTTCATTGTTCTAATGTCAGTCTCAAGTATTTCTTCATTGTTCTAATGTCAGTCTGCGGTATTTCGCCTCCTTACTTTTGTAGCCTATTGCAATTTTCTTTTTTTATAATTATTGTGTTTTAGTACCAAAGCAAATTCATGCATGTTAATTTCTAAAATTTGACTACAAGGGCTCGAGTTTTTGAGCACGGCAGTGGTCGGCATTATTCCATATCGATGGCTTTTAACTTGAAAATATCTTAATAAACCACTTTTTTTAAAATAAAAAATCAGGAGGGACATAAAATTCCATGTTATGTTATTGCATGAAAATTCTTTTTCAAATTGTTGGAGAAATTGTGTTTAATGCCAAAATATTGGACATTTCTGTTTCTAGGTCAAGCATCTTTTCTCATCATTAACTCATTTTCGAATAAATGTGAGGTAACCTATTGCTTCATTTTGTCGATTTATCGACTAAATAAAGCATTGTATTCGTGATTTTTTTTTTTTCTTTTTTTCTTTTTTTCTTTTTTGTTTTTTTGTTTTTTTGTTTGTCCGGACGCTATATCTCTGTTGTCTGTGAGCCGA
>JAABKK020027871.1:0-16377 GCA_011634745.2 Catotricha subobsoleta | reverse complement strand
ATACCTAATTTGTTATTACAATTGTAACACAAAAAAATGAATAAATGATAAATACAACTTAAAAAAAAAAAAAAAAAAGCTGCACAAATATCCGAGTACCAAATCCTGACTAAACTAAACAATGAATGCCAATTAGCGATAATTATAAAAAAAAACTTGTGACTAAATTTATCAATAAATTCTGAAGTTAGTTTTATTCAAACAATAACGTTGTGCTTTCTTATATGTTAAATCGTACCTACTTTAATAAATAAATAAAAGGGCAAAAATCAGTTAAAAATTCAATAATATTTTTTTTCAAGTTTTTTCAGACAAAGAACTTACGAATTATCCATTGCGCAAGATAAAATATTGACGTATCAGCTCCACGAAAAGATTTAGGTTTTTTATTTTTTGCATTTCTCATGATTTAGAAATTTCGTAGGTACACATTTAGAAAACAATAAAAAAAACAAAAAATTAAAAAGAGCCACCTTAATAACTATTAAAAATTAAAAGTAGGCTTTTCCAATTTTGTACCTGTTGAACCAATGCTATAAATGTCGAAGAAATTTGACCACATTCTATGTTTAATAGGATCAAATTATTAAAGGGAGGAAGCTTTGTTTCTAAAGTGCATGAAAGTTCTTATGTCTCTCATTATAAAACACTAGCTTTTGCTTCTAATTTAAAAATTATTTATTTAAAAACTATAATAATAGGTAGCAAGATTAAAATGTAATATTAATTTTTTTGCTGGTAAAGTTCCAAATAATGATTTCAATTAACCGGAATATGTTTTATAATAACATCGTTCTTCGGCCCAAGTTGCATTGGTTTTGTGGCAATAAGTGCCTGAGCAACAGTCGCCTTGGGTACCATAAGGTCCAAGACATGCACCATCTGCAAAAATACGAACAAAAATTTATTTATATTAAATTGGGAAAATTCTTGCGAATTCATTTACCTTGCCCTACACAGGCAGCCACATCTGCAATCATAACACTCGTGGCTAGAAAGCCAATGACAAAAATAATGATTTACATTTTCATTCTGAAACGAAAAATGATTGAAATTGCATTAGCTGAATTGTTACAATTCGACGTCGACAGGAGACTATACAAAAAAAAAACATCAAAGCTGCCTCGCGACCTAATTTTAACGTCGTAGCGACGTCGGAATACGTCGGCGCGACTTTGACGGACCTATAGTCTATTCAGAATAAACTGGCGAACGATTTTATATTTTGAATTTGAATTACGCGTTCTGATTGGTTAAGAAAATTTTATTAGGGTTAGCCAAAAATTTGATTATTTGACATTTTACTTTTTGGTGTTATGTTCTTGTCATTTTATTTTTTTTACATGCAGTTTCGTTTTAAGGTTATGTTTTTTTTAAGAGGATGAACGGTACTTTGTTGAATTTACCAGCCCTACATAATGGCAGTTCGCCAGTTTATTCTGAATAGACTATATGTGCTGCTTAAGTATGCAAACACACTTAGTTTTTTCATATCTTTGAATATTTAATAAATATGATTCTAATTTATTATTAAGAAACTGATATTATTATTTTTTTTAAATTTATAATTCACAATATTCAATATATATTAGTAATCTTACGTTTGAATTTAAATAACAATTGCACAAGACGTTTATTGTTTGGTTACTAGAACGAATCTGCTGTTCTGTACAATTTCTATGGCTATATTTTTAGGAACGATGATAGTACATATTGTACAATAGAAAATAATATTATGTAAGTATTAACGTTTTATTAATGAATGTGTAAGTACTTCGGAAAATTATTTTTGTTTGTGAAGGCATTGTAAATTCTAAAATGTTAATATTTAATATTTATTATTAGAATTAAAATATTGTATGTCGACGTATCAAAGCTTTGCGTTAATTCATACTATTTCTAAATTGAATAAGTGTTTGATTGAGGTAGGTTAGAGATGTGCTGCATCGAAATACTTATAAAAAAACCTCATATAAATAATCTCGTTGTGCATTGACGTATGGGTTTGTGTATGGAGTGAAGTGATTTTATCCGCCCGTTTATTCTAATAAAAATCAGTTATTCCATTTATTTTTAACCTTGATATTGTCACATGCATTTTTATGAATGAGGAAATAAAGACACGAAATGCATGCGACAATATCAAGGTTAAAAATAAATGGAATAACTCATTTTTATTAGAATAAACGGGCGCATGGGATCACATCACTATCCAAATCCATACACAAACGACATACGTCATTGCAACGAGATTATTTATGATGTTTTTTTTAAATAAATATTGCGATGCAGCACATCTCTAACCTACCTCAATCAAACACTTATTCAATTTAGAAATAGTATATGAATTAATGCAAAGCTTTGATACGTCGACATACAATATTTTAATGCTAATAATAAATATTAATATTAACATTTTAGAATTTACATTGCCTTCACAAACAAAAATAAATTATCCCAAGTACTTAAACATTCATTAATAAAACGTTAATACTTACATAATATTATTTTATATCGTATAATATTATCATCGTTCCTAAAAATATAGCCATAGAAATTGTACAGAGCAGCAGATTCGTTCTAGTAACCAAACAATAAACGTCTTGTGCAAGTGCAATTGTTATTTAAATTCAAACGTAAGATTATTAATATATATTGAATATTGTGAATTATAAATTTAAAAAAATAATAATATCAGTTTCTTAATAATAAATTAGAATCATATTGCTTTTTATTAAATATTCAAAGATATGAAAAAACTAAGTGTGTTTGCATACTGCATTTGCTTATATGTTTGTTTCAATTCTTTTCCAAAACATGTTTTTGTTTAAATTGAGAAATTCCTTGGTTAAATATTATAATTTACACAGCAAAAAAGCTATAATTTCAAGGCCACTACCAAAAGAAAAACAAAACAAAAAATACAGATCCATTTTTGTTCGATAAGCTTTCGAAAACTTATTAAAACTTTAAAATCACAATGTGAATTTTTGTCTTTTTTTGATCAGAGGTCTCTGTAAACATTTGCTAACAATGAACAAGTAAATTATTACCAACATTAAAATTTGGGAAAGGTAGTCTTGGACAAAGTAAGACCGGCAGACGTGTGAAAAACACGTTTAAAACAATAAGTCGTCTCTTTTGTGATAAGTGAGAAAAACGTGCTTATCAAGTCTTTCTTTCATTAAATTAATATTCACTATTTTCTGAATGAAATACAACTTCTAATTGTATTGATCGGTTATCTAAATCCTAAATGGGAGCTTTTTGAACAATAGACTTTTACAATAAATATCGGATAATATGCAAAATATATTTTGGGCCCGAAATAAATTGTAATTCTCAATAAACTAGTTTTAACAAAGTAGCAAATTCCAGCGAAATTGGAAATTGGAAATTTGATTTACTAGTATCACATATATATTAGTGAGAACTTTTGATAAATACTCCATACTCTGAAGAGTTAATAGTAGAACTTATAACATGTTAGAAGAGATGATTTTCATAGACTCCTCAACTTATGAATAAAAAATTTAAACTTGATAATAATTTGTATAAGAAAGGTTATATGTATTGACATTGACAAATATCTTAAAGATAAAATGTATTGTAAAATATTGCTGAACCACGTAGGATGTATGGTTTACGAAAATATCATAAGAGTAATGTCCCGTTAAGACCTGTATTTGAACTTCTGTGTTCTTGTCTACAAGTATTACGAGCGATTATTAAATAATTAGCCTCTAGTAAAGTCGTTATTTATGAATGAGGAATGAGTTAAGTATATGTGACTTTGTAGTAGAAATGCCCAGTAATTTACTTTGATGAAAATAAGTTTATTTGCAACCAATTTCTTGTTAATTATAAACATTTTATGAGTATAAAATTCAAAAAACTTGATGTACCTACCTAATGCATTAGCACTGTAGTTTTTGTTCTTTCAATAGATACGTATTGCAGAAAAATATATAATCGTAAACGAACAAACATAAAATAAACAAAAAACATATAGGAAAAAAGGAAGTTCAATAAAATGATGTTCTTTAAGTGCGGTTGTGGCACAGGTACATTCGATTATTATTATTGTTTATGATTAATTTTGAATATAATTAGTTTTCATTCATTTTTTTTTATTTTGTTCTCTCAATTATAGTGCTGCTCTGTGCTATCATAATATTTGAATTGAATTTCTCATTCGCTACCGACTATTGTACAATTTGTAAAAATCATATCGCATGCAACAATGATGGTGTGAGTGTTTCGATTTTTGTAATGAAATTGAAGTTTGTATCATTCTAACTAAATATATGGATTTTTTATATAAAATACTAATCCATTTATTGTGTTTCAATTCCATTTTAAATTTTATATTTTAAATAATAATGAACTTCTATAGAAATTCGGACCGTCATGTCCAAGGGGCACTTGCAATTCTACTGCTATAGTTTCTATGTCACCAGATGTAATTAAATTGATTCTTGATTTGCATAATCAAAAGAGAGATAATATAGCATCCGGAAGACTTGAAGGATATGAGTCAGCTAAGCGAATGGCATTTATGGTATGCAAATATGATAGTTTTTATATAAATATTTATTAGGGTGGATCGATTTCTATGGAGCACTTCTAACCCCATCCTTGACATCGATTTTTGGAAAAAGACATAAAATTATGAATTATGGTGAAAATAAAAAAACAAGCTGTCAATGGGATACAACGACTTCATTTTTGTAAAAAAAAAAAAAAAATTCCCGATGTTCCCAAGTTCAAAAAAAAAAAGGGCAGTACATATATTTTCACAGAAATTTAATTCTGCGTCCTTTGGTATATTAACTATCAAAGTCCACCCAGCCACACCTGAGTTCCAGCTCAATATGTTAAAAAAAAAATTCTCAAACCAATACTTGATTTTTTTCAAAAATTTCCAAATTTCTCAAAATAGAAGATAAGAAAAGTTCGTACCCCCCGTAAAAATCGATGAAATTAGAAATATTGGTTATTTTGCTGCATTATTTCGTTACTATTCATATTTTTTCATTGTTTAAAGGCTTTGCACAACTTAAAATATGTTTTACTTCATCGTTGAAAAAAATGAAGTATAGGTTTTGTGATTTTTTTTACATCAATTTTTGATAAAACCACGTTCGCTCAGGTTTTTTTTTTTTTTGTACACTTTCTTTTGGTTTTTTCTCAGAATTACAATCCCTATACATCATTTTTTTCAAAGATGAAGTAAAACATGTTTTAAGTTGTGCAAAACCTATAAACAATGAAAAATATGAATAGTACTGAAATTATGTAGCAAAATAACCAATTTTTCTAATTTTATCGAACTTTTCAAACTTCATCGATTTTTACGGGGGGGGACGCATTTTTCTTATTTTTTTTTTATTTTCACCATAATTCATGATTTCGTGTCTTCTTTCCAAAAATCGATGTCAAGGAAGTTTGAAGATCGATCTACCCTAATGTTTATCATCCAAAAGTTGGTTAAACGAAATAAATATTCTCTAAATCATATAGCAATGGGATGATGAACTCGCAAATTTAGCTGAGCTAAATGTACGTAGATGTGATTTCGCTTCTGATTCCTGCTTATTTACTGGTAGGATTATTTAATAAAACATTTCCTTTTTTTTAGATAATTAAATAGATAGAACTTAAAACGTATGATAATGTTTTTATTTATATTTAATTTTTTAAGATAAGTTCACTTGGGCTGGACAAAATATTGCTAAAATGGGAACAACAAGTAAATATCCAGATACCAAAACCACTATGACGTCAATAATTAATTATTGGTTTGATGAATATAAAACCACAAATATGAGTGTTATTAATTCTTATAGTACATCAAGAGACAAGTGAGTATCGAAACCATATATATACAGTATAAATTGTATAAGTGGATCGGTCCATACACTGCTGGCTGATAAACCGATACAAATAGTATCAAATAGTGCAACTTTTTTCTTCTAAGTGGACCAACTAAAATTTTTCTTCTTTTTTTTTACATAAGGATCCACCTCTTGCTAATTAAAAAAAATAAAAAACAAACACTAAAATTTAATTCAAAGAAAATAATTAAAGAAATATTCTTTTTTTTCTTTTTATAGCAGCCAAGATGGGCATTTCACAGTTATGGTTAATGAAAAACAAACCCATATTGGATGTGCCATTGTACAATATGAAACAGAAAGATATTATAACACATATACTGCGTGCAATTATGCAATAACAAATATTATGAACCATCCCGTTTATAGAGCTGGACCAACTGCTTCTGAATGTACAACTGGTAAACATAGTGTGTATAATGGGCTTTGTAGTGCCGCAGAGCCAATCAGTCCTCGCTTCACTCGCTGCGGCCTCTAGCTCCTGCGGAGTTCCTGCTAATTCCAATGTCCGTAAATTCATGTAATATATAAGTTTCTTTTAATGATAGTAATCTATTTTATATTTTAAGATCGCATCCACTCCACATCACCCCACATCTTTTATATTCTCATCATCTTCAACATTCTTCTTGTACAGCCACAACATCGTACACATCCTATACATCATCAACCTTTTCTATATCTTGTCATATCCTGTCAACATTCTGCACAGCCTAAAAATCATTCAGACCTCCCACATTCTCAATTTTCGATTTTATATATTTTCTTTAAATATATGCTATATGAAACCCAAAGTTAGTTTAGGGACCATTGTGATTTTAAATGCTAATGAAACACTCTAGGATACCTGTAAGAAATACAGACCCAAAATCATTTGGAAAAAAACAAAATTGGTTCACAAGAATGAAATATCACTGTGAAAGCTAATTGGTCAAATTTTTTTTATCGTTACTCTTTTACTCAGAATTTCGTGGTCATTCATAGGTCATTGATATACCAATGGACGCAGAATTTGGTATGCGTGAAAATATATATAGTTTAGTTTCGATCCAGTCACTGAGTCTTAAGAAAATTCGGAGTGGCCAAGAAAAGAAAGAAAAATTCTTGATCTTGACGAAATTGTTCAAAACCAAGCCATGTATTCTATTTTTTCCCCTTATTTTGAGTTATTTTAATTTTCTACCCAGCGCCAGCGTCAAACAGGTGTTTTTAATTTGACAAAAACAATTTTAATTATTTAATCAGCTAACATTTATAAAATTAGATTGTGAATGAATGGATTATTATTAAGTAAATATTTTGTAATAATTTTTATGGGGAAGAACTTAACACCATCAGTGGTCAGTCATTATTTGTATGAATCATCATATATTTCTCGTTTTGATTCACAAAATTTGATCAATTCAGAGATAACTTTAATTTTTAGCAAATTGATTCGGTTCTTTTGTATTAAAAAATAAATGCCGTTATTTATATTTGTTTCGCTTATAAAATGATATGATATTACTTAGTTTAATCATTTTCTTTATCATAAGAATTACCACAATATAGTGAAATTATGTGAAATGTTTGTACTTTGTAAATTATTTTTAATTGACTAACATATAAGTAAAAATGTACCAAATAAATTCTTTTTTGTTGTATTTAAATATTATCACAAAATATAATAAGTAATCGGCCGTTATAATACAAGCCCATATGTTACCGGATATTCAGACCGGATATTATTGCTGAGAAATCAAAGCCAACATTCAGGCAACGAATCAAGCAATTGGCCGGTGAAGTGCGCATCGAATTAAACAAATCAAATGAAAAAGAAATCAATTTAATAAACCATAAACATCTCAGCCTTAATCTTACAAATTCAAGGATTATTTCGCTCCCTTTTCTGCCCACCGAGTTACAAAGGCTTACGCTTACATCGAATGGTTAATTAAGCTTTATAGCGACAGGCAAGCGAGATATTCCAAATTCTTTAATGAAAGTGGATTATAAGCTATATAATTTGAACAGTTGAACAGTTTTTATCTTTTTTTCGGCAAATAAGTTAAATTTTGTTTATTGATATCAAATATAAATTATTTGATGCGAAAGAAGAAAAAAAAACAAATAATCGTCAATTTCGCTTAATCCACTATCGTTAATCTAGAATATCTCACTCGTCTGTCGCTAGCATTAGGATGATGGCCAATCAACCTGCCATTGATTTGCCAGCGCTCTGCCATCGAGTATTTTTTTTGCCATATGCCAGCCAGCGTAAACAACGGGTTATGTTTGATTCGGCAAATACAAACAAACGCGCCACCATTACCACGCATGGTATATGTATTGTATTGTCTTTGGATACAGCACTGTCATATTCTTTTCATAGTTTTTCTGAGTCATCTTCACGATTTGGTTGTATCAGAAATCTGTAGAAATTTGTTTTTTTTTCTAAAAACACTTGGCACATCACACCCTTTGTCTTCCAGAATGACATCTGATATTTTCTTTATTGCAGTATCGATATTTATGAAAATTACTTAAATGGTTTGTTTACCCCATCGAACAGCAAATTGTCTTATTAGAAGGAACGCGCTCCATAATTCCATATAAAAGAGTTTCAATGGAAAATTATTCGATGAAATATATTTTATGCGTAATATACGTAAAACGTAATAATGTCAGTTCAATTGTTGTCAAATTTTATAATGAATTAACAATTAATATAAATTTTAGCTTATTGTATTTATATTTTTAATTAATAAATTTACTTTAATTAAATAATCGAAAATAATTTATTTGGATTCAGTGAATAAAATCGTTTGGTTTACATTGTAAGAAAATGGTTTGTACATAAATGCTGTATTTTATTATGAATTTAAACAAAAAAAATTGTAGCTACAAAATGAAAATATTATTGCAATCCAGATGCAAATTATAAATATCGAATGTTTTAAACAATTTTCAATTGATTTTTACTAAATATTTTACATTATCATTAAAATCCGCAATCATTGCTTCAGCTGATTAGCCGATTCAATGACGAATCACCGCATTGTTGGAATCGGTGATATAGTTCCAGACGACAAAAATACAGTGAATGTGAAATAACTTGTAAACGGTGGATCGTACAGAAAATGTATCCATGACCAGCCCCCATTTATATTTGAAAATGTATCCATAGGTGTAATCATTTCATTTTTGAGCGGTTTCTAGTGTAAATGTTACCTTTTCCAAAATATTAAACTGAAAGTTTTATTCTTGAGCAGGTGGAGTTGGGTCAGAAGTATGGGACCGATATGTTACTCTCCAAAAATAAGTGGGGATCGGTCATGAATAGATTTTTTGTTTTCCGTTTACATATTATTCTTTCTGTACGTCCAAGGCTTAGGCATTGCAATAAGTATTGTTCTATTTTACACGCATACACAAGTCAATTTAAAAATCATATCTGGTCTGGATCATTATTTAAAAAAAAATATTTAGAAATTTGAAAATTAAAAAAAGAAATATGTTTTAATTCAATTTTTGGCAGGCATTTATTGTGAATGATGTGGAAATATCACCGGAACCAAAATCATTGCTGTTCGATAAACATGTTGAATATATTGCAAATCATGGAAATGATAAAAACGATTATGTATGTATGATTATGATTATTTTCTAGTTAACACTATTTATATATTTATAAGTTATATTTGGATACTATTTATAGATATAATAAAAAATCTAAGTTATATGCATTTTATGGCGTTGTCGAGGAATAATCCAAGATTAGTTTGTATAAGTTTCGACGAAATAAAATTTATTGTTTTGAGTAGGTATAAAATAAAGTTATCGCGCTTGCATTGAACTTAATTACTTATAGTAATCCAAAATCAACCGAAAATTGAAATAAAATCAATGACTTTAATCCAAATACATGCACGAACTTTAACTAACTAATCTTGGATTATGAGCCGAACAACGATTATAATAAATAGTAGAATAAAAATATATGCATTTGCAATAAAACTTTTAAATAGAAACTAGACATAAAAGAACTATTCATGTTGATAACCGCAACCAATTACTAATGTAAATCTCTATTTCAATAATTTTCTTCTTTATTTATTTATTTTTTTTTTTTTTCGTTTCTGTTCGATAGGAATATTGTATGACCGAATTTCTACGAATGTCTGGAATTTATTGGGGTGTCACAGCACTAGATTTAATGGGTCACGTCACAAAAATTGACCAGAAATCAATTATTGAGTTTATCAAAAAATGTCAATGTACAGCAACAGGTGGAATATCACCATGTGAAGGTCATGATCCAAATATTCTTTATACTTTAAGCGCTATACAAGTAAGAACAATATATTTTGTTATTTTCATTTTTTAAATTTATGTGCATGTAAATTCAAATTCATGAAATTTTCTTGAATGAAAATTCAATATCATGTTCATGCTGTAATGTTTTACTCAGATTCTATGCATTTATGATTCATTGGATGAAATTGATTTGGAACATGTTGCAAAATATGTATCTGGATTACAACAACCAGATGGTAGCTTTTTCGGAGACAAATGGGGTGAAGTGGATACACGATTTTCGTTTTGTGCAGTTGCCATTCTGAGCCTAATTGTAAGTTTATTTCAAAATACAATACTCTATCGATTTCGAATTGAAATTACATAGTTTAGTAATATCTGTTATTATACTCCATCCATATGTCAATACAACACACACAATTTATTTTATTTTACCTATTTTTAATTCATTCAACAGAATAAACTTGATGTCATAAATCTACCAAAAGCAATTGATTTTGTAATGTCTTGTTGTAATGCTGACGGCGGTTTCGGTTCAAAACCAAACGCTGAAAGTCATGCTGGTCTAATTTATTGTTGTGTTGGTTTCCTATCAATCACTCAGCAATTACATCGTTTAGATACCGAAAAACTATGTTGGTGGTTATGTGAACGACAATTACCAAGTGGTGGCCTAAATGGACGACCCGAAAAATTACCGGATGTATGCTATTCATGGTGGGTGTTATCATCATTAACAATAATGGGCCGTTTACATTGGATTAGCTCCGAAAAATTGGAACAATTTATATTGTCATGTCAGGTTAGTGAAAAAGAAACAGTTTTTTTTTTAAGAAAATTTCTTTTGTACTTATATTTAATGTTTTTTTTTAATTTACTTTATTTCAGGATAACGAAACGGGTGGTTTTAGCGATAGAACCGGTAATTTACCAGACATTTTTCATACATTATTTGGATTAGGTGCTCTTTCGCTTTTAGGCAATGATACATTGAAAAAAATTAATCCAACTTATTGTATGCCGCAATATGTAATTGATCGTTTAGAATTAAAACCACAATTGTTATAAAATATGATGCATTCCTGTACAATTTAAACAAAAAAAAAAGAAGAAGTTAAGTGAACTCAAAAAGTTACGATTAGTTACGAATTTCAACTTGAAATATTGGATCAAAGGCAATAACAGTTAATTATTTTGTTGTTACCATTTGAACGCAGAAGGAAATTTCCTTTTTTTTTTATAAAAATACAACAAAAATCAAAATTATCTATTTTTTAACGTTTGATCATTTAATTACTTTAAATACTAGAACATAATATATAAAAAAAAATCATTTGCTTTTCACATGTAATTCACAAATAATTTTTAAAAGCGATGCTGCACAGAATAATTTAAATAAATATATTTAAGATTCAAAAGTTTTTTTTTTTTTTTTTGACGGAAACAAAGTCAATAGGGATTAACCACCCCTTAATTCACATTTTGTCGATAGCTCGAGAAGGATATGTGAGTGTGTGATTTCAAAATGGGCTCAGATTTAAAATACTTAATGCTGATGATTCCAGCAGGTGCAGCGCTCTAATATATATAACTAAAAAACGCATCAGCGCAAAAAAAATCAAAGCAATCTGAACTATGAAACCTTTTACGATAAGTATTTTGAACTTATACCGTTTTCGAATCACATAAAAAAGATTGTTGTAGCTCTTATTAATCTTAAGATGATGACTAAACGTAATTAGGGCAGATTTTTTTTTTTTATTTTAATCCCTGATCAATATCATTTTACTGGCGTCGATATGAGCTGCCCTTCTCTTATCAAATTTTCTCATATCTACATAAAATTGTGTATTTCACTCCTCTTCGAATTGCATGAAATTGTGATTTTCTTATCGAAATTAAACTCAATGCATTTTACAGTATCAAAATTAAATATATTTCAAATTTCACAAATTGTGAAATTGAACGAAAGCAAACAAATAATAATAATAATACGTAGGTACAGCTAAACCATTTAATAGCTGGAATTCGGTTTTGCACGAAGTGGCTTCGTGCATAAAATTTCTAAAGGTACAACAACAACAACTTCGGTTTATTCCAGCTATTAAATGGTCCAGCTGTAAGTACTTATGTTATAGAATATTTTTTGTTTTTTTTTTTGTTGTACAGTTAACGAATTACATAAAACGTTAATATAAAGTGATTGTTTTTTTGTTTTAATAACGAACCGATTTACCAACTGTACGTAAAACATGGACCGATTCTTTACAATAAATTTGAAAACGACAAACATCTGCCCAATGAATCGAATAAGCAATATTTAATTTATGCACGAATATATCTTGGATACACATCATTGTTTTATCGTTACACCAGAGATCTGGATATGTGTTTATGAATCGTTTAAATCTAGGAAGTTTAAAAAGAAAAACCAATTAGATTCATGAGTTTGTTTGTTTTTTTTTTTTGTAAGCGATTTTAGTTGATTGTCATTGTTAATCACAACTCACCTTAATAACGATGATGATAGTTTTGAATCATCTATATTTCGTATATTGTGATTAATTTCACATCCTTCATATGAACTGATGATATTTTTATTAAAATTAAAATTTGCATAATACTCAAAAAATCCAATTAATATGTCAAGGAAACGGTCACTGCATATCGAAATATTTTTCGTTTTACTGAATTCGACCGAATTTTCTAAAAAAAGAAAACCAAAAACAAACATCAATAAGATCTGGAGCTTATTATATCTCCGATTCTATGATTTGAGTTTTAAAGAGACTTAAGTTTTGATTAACACAAATCATTTCGTAAGGATTGAATTAAAATTTTATGGTCGGATCATCATCATGTACTTAATTATAAGATTCTTACTTATACACAAACGGAAACAAAACAAATATACATATATTTATTATATTTACCACCACATTTAAGTTTTGCGCAGCCGTCTTGTAGATCTTTGATTGATGGTATTTTTTTCTTAAATTGAAAATAGAATATAACCAATAAGGTGATTAGGTAACCAGAGAAATTTTCTATGGGCATTGACGGCAATTCTTGTAGCCATAGTTTAATACACAGCACCAGCTGTCGACCTTTGTGATGGAAAGGAAAAAAATATATTTAAAACAAAATTTGAGGTATTCCGTCGCCGTCACTTTTTCTAGGCACGAAAAGTTACCATCTGTCACTTTCTTTTTGCTAAAATCATTAGAAAAAAGAAAAGTTAAAAGATCGGTTTTCTTTTCTTATTAGAAAAAGTGCGGCTCGATGGGATGCCTGAAATATGAATTAATTGATTTCGCCTCTAAATGAATTCACGTACAAACTGGTTGAACTTCAAAAAAATATTGAATAACATTTGTAGTGCGCACTGAAACGCCGGTGCCAACAGTAAAATAACATTGGATTTTGGTGTTTTCGTGCATTGCTGATAAAATCGTACGAAGCGATCGCTTAAAAATCTTTATATTTGACCAATTTAAATTTTCCTGCAAGACTTTTTCAGTATCCTTGAGACAGTCTGCTAGAATGTTATGCTGTTTATCTTCATAGAAGTTGTTATCTGTCAATGTTCGCATATAAAATGAATGAAATAATTTTATTAGTATTTCAAGTATTTGTTTCTATATTCATGGCTTAAATGCAAGTAAAGCAATTCAAAAAAGAAGAAGAAAAAAAACGAATGCACATAAGAACTTACGGCATTCAATATAAATGTCTAATATTGTTTTTGTATTGGCAATACCAGTCATTCGAGATCCATACAAATGACATTTAACACCTGGGTAGGTTTTATTCAATGAATTTTCCACATCACTTGTAATGTCCTTATATGATGGCATCTGTTTTAATCGTATTCCTTCATCCATCTTTTGGCTTAATTGTGGAATTATATCACAATTAAAAAATGCTCGTAATACTGAAAATAAAGAAAAGAAAATGATTTTAATAATTCAGCGTTGAATGTCGATCAAATACAAATTTTCAAATTACTCACATTCGATTGTCGCCTTTGGATTTGAGTTATTCATCTGCTGTTGAATTTGAGATTCAGATGACAACTCACTAGACACATCTGTACCTATTCCGTTGTTAACGGAATGAATGTTCGTATTCTTTGGAATTGCACCCTTTGCAATGTAAGTAGATAAACTGGACGATGGGCGTACGGAATTATCAGTAGCACCAGACAATCCACTACAATTCTGTTGACCATTTTCTGAATTTAATGATTTAGGCATACATTGTTGTTTTGCTTCATTTTTTTTATTTATTTTTTCAAATAACTTGTCCAGTGTTCCATTTTCTGCGTTAGCGGCAGAATTGTTTCTCGGTTGTGAATGAAACTCAGGTCTAGTCACAGTTCTAGCATTCACACCATTTTTATCTTTTTGAAGTTTATCATAAGCTAAATATAAACTATTCAGCATATATGGTGGAACTGGTTTAATTTCAGTATCATCATTTGCAGATGCAACATTAACATTTGAATTCCATTTTTTTGCCATACCCTGACACTGAACCTGTTGCTGACGGTTTGTCTTTACACCAATTTCAGATCTACAAGAGTTTTCTGTTTGACGACTTTCCTTTGAATCAATGAAAATGAAAATATCTTCATCAAAAACATTTGGTGGTACTTTTTTCGGTTTACATTCAATCTGGTCAACGCTTTGCGTTTTCTGATTATTCTGTGGTGGTAATGAATTTCTGTTGACATATCTATCACCTCTCTCTTGATGCGATCCAGTATTTCGATTATTTGGTGATACAGTATTTCGATTATTTTGTTTTGAACGATTCGAATATCTATCATTGTAATTCGTACCGCCATTGGTGGCATAACTTCGATTATTATTTACTTTATTTTGTACAAATGATTTAGCCGAATTGTTTGTTATTTTAGCTGTTTTTGGTAATGGTACAGATACCGGTCTAGAGCACGTTATTTTAGCTAGTTCTGGTATAGGTGCAGCAGCCGATTTAGACACATTTGTTTGATCATTTTTATATTTTGCTAACAAAGCGTTATGACGGTCACTCGTAAGATGATTTATATACTCATTTTGAGATAGACCAATTTGGAGCTGCAAAATAAAGTGAGATATTTTTCTATACTATTGAATTAACTCATATTAGGCAATACGCGCAAATTCTATTTAAGTTAACCATTGAGTAAAATCATTTTCAGTTCGGCAGAGATCATCCAACATAATGAAACCACCAAAATTAATTCCAGTTTGGTCTAATTGAATTATATTATTTCAATTACAGGAGATTTGATTAGAGATATGTATTTATAATAATTAGAGATAACTTTCAAACATGGTATGGTAAGTTAGTTAGAATATAACCAGTTATTTTGACTGGTCAACTGGAACAAAATTATTACTCTTACTTCAATTGTTTATATTAAAATGGATGGTTATTGAAACGTATAATTATGTACTTACATGACAAATACGACAAGTAATCAAACGCTGAATTTCAAATTTCTCTTCATCAATTTGAAATAATGGTTGATCGATATCGACTTCACTGATTTGAGCACCAGCAATAAATTCATCAACACAACTTAATATTTCACCCAATAGTTTTAATGTGATATGATTTACTTTATTCACATTATTTTGATAATTGGTTAAATTTTTTAAGAACAAATTTATTTCCCAATTGATGTCATTTAACTAAAAACATATGTAAATTCTAATATAAATAAATAAATCACTAAAAAAAAAAAACAAAATGAGCAAACAATGCAATATATTCTTACGGTTTCCATTGTTATTGTTCGCTTAATATGGCCGTTGTTAAATTGGCATATTTTAAAACTTTGGTAGTTTTAAGAATGCACTAAAAACAATAATTGTAAAAAATAAACAAATATGTATTTAAGTTTAATTTTGTGAATAAATATTAATTGGTTACGAAAAACTGAAATATGAATAATTTTATATAAAAAGGCTTGTGCCCGCATACCGGTAAATGTATTAGAGACATAATGGATATACTAAACTTAATGAAACTACGTTAAACAAAACGAATATCTCTGGTTACAACTATATTTTTAAAATTAAATTTATTGAATTTCAATCTCAAACAAAGAACAATTCCTTATTCTATTCTTTCTTTCGCTTAATTACTTTGCTATTAGTGAATTAAATGTAAT
>JAABKK020027860.1:0-16380 GCA_011634745.2 Catotricha subobsoleta | reverse complement strand
ATCCAAAAATGATATTCCCGAAGCTCTCAATAATTCCGCTAATGGTGATCCAGCATAAAAACGGTAATAATCGCTAAGTACTGGTATATTACCGTTTTAAAATTTTGTGTAGAATCGTTTAAAAATAAGTTTAGCGGGCGAAAATGAGAGAAAACCCATGAAAATTGAGAAAAATGGAAAATTTAAACTCAATTTTTAATCCAGACGCCATTTTGACCTATTTGCAGACGGAATTTCAATAAACTTTGTTCCACATGCCATTAGCCAATTTAAATGTCTATCCAAAGGTGATATGTTGGAGTCTGTAGGTGCCACCGTTCCAAAGATATTGAAGCTTTCCTAAAAAAGGCATTTTCCAAGGTGGCCGCTAAAGCTCTACTCGGATTTTTTCGGATTTTCAGTATGTCATTCTACTCATTGCATATGGTGAAAATTTCAGCTTGTTATATGAAAATTCCACCTAGAAACAATTAGTGACTACACTATTAGCACTTATACAATTTATAACAAATAAAGACAGCAGAGGTCTCTCTAAATTTAATTTTAAAAATAAGTTAAGCACTTTATATTTAAAACACTTTCTTTACCTTTGCAAAACTTTCATCCTCATCTTCTTGACTATATCCGGGCATATTTCTTCTTCTGCAACAATCTTCTCCTTTTCACGCTTCATTTTTAGTTTATTTTTATGAAGGCCTTTTTTGATTGAAACTTTGTTCCTTGTTTGGACCTTATCCTACCTATGAAGCTAGCGTAAGAATTTATCATGCGAATGGGCTTAACCCCCGAACGGTTGCTCGTACAGAAAATAACACGAAATGAAACTTTACCCATTTTTAGAGACGATCATTTCCTTCATACAAACTTTTTCTATACGATCCACCCAGACGTGCGCAGGGGGTATTACCCCCGCTGAGTTTTTTTTTTGCAATCTATTTTGTAATCGTCGATGAAGAATTTCTAGAAAATAGTGTCTTTTTTCACTTTTCAAAATAACGATTTAAATACAGCGCGGTTTTTTCCGCGGAATAGTATCTTTTTTCAAAGGATATTCAAAATTGAATTTTTCAATTTAATGTGTCCTTAAACTTTTTATTGGTAAGTAAGTATTATAAATAATCGTTAGACTAATAAGTATTATAAATGATTCATTTAAGTTTAAACGCACACATCGGAATGCTTAGAACTTATTTAGTAAGAAGGAAAAAATTTGAGCTATTACGAAATGGAGCAGAAAACCATCATTTTGTAAATTTCGTGATAGATATAACGCAGAGAATTGAAATTTTATATAGATTAATATTCAGAAGTTCCATATGTATATACAGCATATCCTAATGCTATGCTTTTCTGAAAGAGAGGACATAGTAAGTTTGCAAAGGAACTTGTCTTTTTAAATTTATACGAGCTGATTTAGCCTCTAGATTTTTTAAAAAATTGTGGCAAACATGACAACTTATCGTGACAGACATGCGCGCTCTCCAAATTATGCATAACTTTTTCATTCTTTGAGCACTAAGAAAGAATCTCCTCCAGAAAATTCTACAGCAAAGTTTTAAAGTAATTTAAGACAAATAATTTCTCTGTATTGAGTTTTTCAGTCGAACATATACTTAGTAGATAATTTAAGTCCAGTAGTGTATCCTTCTGAAATGACAAATTTTAACTTCTTTTACACAAATCCTAAAGTCCTAAAATCTTAAAATACTAAAATACTAAAATTCTAAAAAGCACTCAAACAGGAAGCTGTACAGAGCGACCTCCACATATTTTTGAAGACTAATATTTCGTAATTCCCGAAGAAAAATTTTAATACACTTTTTTTTTTTGATAAAGTTCGACCTTTTGCCGGAACAGCTCTATATATTCTCCAGGATCTGTTTTGAGAAAAAGTTGAAGTTACATTAGTCGGAATTATTTAATTAAAAAATGTAACATTTTTGTTAGTTTTTTTAAACTTTATTATAAGAAAATTTTGCCAGAAATTGATACAGAATTTTTGAAAGAACATTGCTGGTATGAACTTAAGTATCTAAATCCGGCCAGAGTGATTGATGTAATTTTTCAATGCTACGTTATCAATTTGAATATCTGATGATCATCAATTATAAAGAGTTTTACTAAATATATTATTTTGAATTGTTTTATAAATATAAGAAATCAGGGTTGTTACGGTTTAAAACATGTTTAAAACACAATGTTTTTTTTCAAAAAAACATTGGTATACAAAATATATTTTTTTCGCCATTTTTAACTCAGAAAGTATTTTAAAATAGGTTTAACTTAGCGCAAATATATTATAGTCAATAGAGAATTTACAATTCACAAGCATAAAAAATATAAATAATGATCTATTTTCTTTTCCTAAATTTTCTTTCTTACACCAACTCATATTTCGCCCCCATAGTGTCCCGCCATTGCCTTACACAATACAAATTCAATTACATATTGTGATTCTGATTAGTTTAATATAATTTACATTTACAAAGTAATTTTAAACTTGGTTTTGTTCTAAATTAATAGAACAATCTTCGAAAATTATTTTTAAAATTAATAACGTCAAAATAAAGTAGTATTCACTTAAAATTCTGTATGTCACGTAACTTACGTAAGTTTTGATATATCATATGTTAAAAAAAAAACAGACTTACGCGATTTCCGAGGTTTACGATGCATATACGCCACATTTCAACGAATATCCTTATAGTTCTTTTTTAATCCAAGTAATGTATGCGTCTTTTAATTTTATTAGCTAATTTTTCAAATTTCGGAAAAAAACATGAAAAAAACATGTTTTAAACAAATGTTTTGAACATGCTTTGTTATTTTACAAAAAACATGTTTTTTAACAACCCTGTAAGTAATATAGAATTACAACAACCACAATTTGGAGTTACACAAACTATATTACACATTTATGTTCCAGTAACACGTTAAAACAGATAGATTTATTTATAAAATTCACAATAAAATTTAATATTTCTAATATCTAGCACATAGAAAATATAAATTAAGTAGCAAGTACTTAGTTAGCAAATAAAACTTTAAAAAGTGTATTAACAATTTGAATATGTTCTTCACATAGCATTTTGGAAGTTATAAATAAATAAAAAAAAAAAAAATGTTTTGTTCTGTAGCTGAATTTTAGAAATTATAAATCCTCAATAATTAAGTTACTCTCATGTATTCTCATAGACAAAAGAAATTGTGGGATTTTCAAAATTATAAATTAACAATATAAAAGTAATTTTTTAGTGTGTAACTTTTATCACATATCAACGTTATTCCATTGCTTGCTCATCAAGTTGTCTAAAAACCATAAAAAAGGAAACGGCAGTTCTTATTAGCTAAAATAAAATTAGATAAAAACAATAATAAAGTGAATTACAATTTATAAAGAAATATTTCAACTTATAATGATGATTGATTTACTTACTGATGTGAAGCTTTCTAGTGAACAGCGCATCATCCCAAAGCCAGTTAAATGAAATGGATATTGTGAGCGAGCCATTATTAAAATGATATACGGTTGAAAATTTAATGGATATCGATACCATAATGATTTGTATGCAGCATCATTGACTTCGGTACACTTTGCCGTAACAATATTACCAAAATAACAGAATACAAAAAGGCATATAATAATAATTGAGCTGGCACCCAATGCTTGATATAATTGAATGTTGAAATTTTCAGCTGACTTTAAAAGAATTTTATTTGATTAATTGAAGGTAATGCATAAATTTGAATACATTTCTAATTAACTTACAGTCTGAACTTGATAAAGTAATGCACAAAGACATAAAACACACATTACCATTGTGACAAATATTACTCCATCCATAAGTTTAGCGAAATTTTCCATGAATCTGTATGAAAATTAAAAACGCAAAGAAAATAAATATATTTTATATTTATTATATATATTTTCGCATGTTAATTTCATACCTCAAAGTCCAACAATGAAATTCCACAGCTTCAATTAGATATTTCTTTAATTGTAATTCAAAATTAATACATTTTTTTCTATTAATCAATACTTCATCTATTTTCGAAAAGATTGTTAGTAAATCTGATATGCAAGTCACAATATACAAACATATTCCCAAATAAAATGTATTTATTAGAGAAAATATTCCAGTAACTGTCCAGCCGGATATAATTTCTATCAATAGGGCCAAAGCAAATCCAATGGAAGTGGTAGTGTTGAAAGGCATTCTTTTGATTTTAAAAACATATTTTTTTTACATTTAATTTAATTTTAATGCGTAATTCATTTATATTTGAATAAGCCCACTTAACGTGGTTAATAAAAGTATATAATTAATACGTACACAACTTTATAAGGTAAAAACCATACATTTGCCGTGTATGTTCCATTAAAATAATGATAACCAGGCACAATAAATGGTAAAAAGAAAACACCGGAAGTTCCAATGATCATAAACGTTAAAAATCCTTTTGTAAGAAATGAAACTCTTACTTCCGCCTTCTTATAATAATTTAGTGAATCTGATGTGATTCCTGTTTGACATTAATTAAATAAATACTATAAATAAATTAATTATTAATTCAAATGTTTTTTTTTTACTTTTATTAACGATATTCTGTAAATCATTTAAATTATCTCTTAAAAATACTTTATTGATGATAAATATTGAATAAACTCCGAAACAAACGATAAATCCAGTAATTGTATAAGTTGCATCTGTTGTTTTTGTTACATCATTGATATTTTCTATAAAGTATGCAATGCAAGGTAACAATACTGAAAGAATTATTATTGATATTAGAATATTATAGATATCGTCGATAATGTTCGCTGAACGATTTCCTTTAAACAGTATACCGTATAATTCAAGTAAATTAATGTTCTCTTTCATAACAATCATTATGATATTATGATTTATGAAAAAATTATATTTGTAAAATAGTTACTTTGGCTTAGAAGAATTAATAATTGTTGATATTCTCAAAAATTTATTATAATGATGGTTTTTACGTGTTTCAGTTCCTAGAAATATCGATAAATTGCATAATTGTGTAAAAAAGAAAAAAGGTTGCAACAAAGAATTTGGAAAAAATGACTTACTATTTATTAATTGTTAGGTTATTTTTAATTTTTTTTTTAAATTTTTTAGTTTCTTTATTAGAAGAAAGTTGAGAATAATACTGGACAAGTGGGTTTGCCAGACTGATAGAAAATGGAAAATTGTTCAAACAGATAAAGATTAATTTTATACCGTAGAAAAGAGAGTTATGGTGGTGAATTCGAAACGTATAATTATTATATGTGAGACTAACATTAATCTATTTTTAAAAATGACCTATCCAATCTCAGACTTATACAATTATACATATTATCTTTTACATATTCTAATTGTTTAGTTTCTTTTTTATATATACCCTACCTATATTAAGGCTACTTGCTAAGTACTCTTGTAAAGGTAAAAAGTCAAGGTTAAAAATGTAAAGTCTTAACTCTTAATACATTTTCGATTTTAAATAATTTTTATGAACTTAAATTCTGTGTTATGTGTTCTGGTGTTATGCAACGGTTAATGTATTCATAAGTGATTTTGATTTACCGCATAAATCAGATGGAAAATCTATGTTAGAATTTCATATAAATTTTTCAAAAAGTTTGTAGATTTCAAATTTTGTGACAAAAGAAGAGAATGGGTGCTTAAAAATTATTTTATTAAAAATTGTAAATTATTAATGAAATATCAATGCTATATCAATTATATATTACTGGTTGCTGTAATATTATTTAACCTACCCTATAATACAACAAACAAAAGATAAACTCTCAATAAAAAAAAAAAAAAAAGGAATTTGGTTACTAAAATAATGCTCCACTAAAAAAAAATATCTTTAAATTAATTTATATAATTTTCTTTTAAATCTGTTATCTGAAAATTGCATTAAATGAATATCGAAAATTTTTTCTTTGGAAAACCGATAAAAACCGCGCTGTATGTAAATCGTGTTTTAGCGATAGGGTAATTTTTTCGAACTTTAAAAGGTACTATTTTGTTCAAAATCGAGGAATTGAAATTCTCTGAAAAACCATATACTATTCCAAAAAAAAAAAATTTAAAAAGATACTACTTTGACCAAAATCGATATAGAGTATATAAAATTCTTTTTCTTGCTTGTGCTAACGATACTCTTGTAATATCATTTTCAATTTCATCGCGTTCACTATACTGCCTTGAAAAATAATAATCATAATTGTGAAATTTAATTAAAATTCGATATCATAATATATAAAATATATATAGCGTGCGCACTAAGGATGAAAATTAGTTGCCCAAGCAATATTCTTATTCTATAAAATGTTTTATTCGATATTGAATCAATCCACGGAAAGCTACAAAATAAAATGTTCGTCCAAATTTGTTAATATTGAAAACCCAGCGCAAATTAATATGAAAACCTGAGGTCCTAATACTGACACCCCTTTCGTCAATTCTATAATAGTACATTTTTCAAAATATAGAACGTAACTGAATAGCTTAGTAACTTTATACATACAGTTTCATAGAGATTCATTTATGAAATTTCTTCAAGTGGAAGCATAATAGCCTACTTGTATAAACCAAGAAATTATACTAAAAAGATTCGTTTTTTGAATAACTTTTAGAGCCTTTAATTTATTGATTATCGATTATTTAACATTAACGTAATTATAGCTCATAAAAATGTTATTTTTTAAATTTTGGTGATAAAAATTTAATTTCACATTGATCTCGTAAACCAGATATTTCCGAATGCAACCTATGGAATATGTTATAATTTCTTTTTCTACAGATTATAATACTTTTATAATATGTTGCAGGACACAGTCTGTATACAATACATAGATAATTAACAAATAAATCAGGGTGTCGCATAATTATATAGAGCGGCTATCAATAAATATATGTGTATTTTTTTTCAGTTCACAAGCTATGTTTATGTTTTGTATTCTATTCAATTGTAACATTTTTGAATAGATTTTAGGTATAATTATACTTTGAATAATTCACATGTACAGTAAATAATTTATTATTTTAAAAAAGAAAATCCACAAAAAAGACAATATTTTCATTTATATGGTAAAATAAGTAATTATATCCTTGAGAAAATATATTTCTCACTGTTTTTTTCTTTTTTTTATTGACTTGTATATAATATAGATTTGGCGAGGAATTTTTTTTTTTTTTTAAATGTTTAAGTCAGCATTCAAAGCATCAAAATACGAATCTTAAGTATTTGAAAATCAGTAAATTGCCTACATAAAATCGGTAATATTTCGAACTATCCAATAACTAGTGGTATTAAAAATGAGTGTTTAGGTGTGAATTTACTTAGCCAACGAATTAAATTTATAATGTGTATTGAGATATAATTTATGTTAAACATTGGCCCACTGCCTAAAATAGTGGGTAGTGTAACTCAAAATGAGTGCGGTCATTTGGACAATTCCAAAATCGTCAAAGTTTTTCTTTGTTTTTCTTAAATTCAAAACATATTTATTCAATTAAACACACTGCACAATGCGGGTTAGCTCTCTGGGTCCAGAACTTTGTTTTTCTGGATATGTTGTCCAATTTTTTCCGTTATATTTAAAATTTCTCTATCACCGTCCATTTTTTAAGTCACATATTCATATATATAACAACCAATTTTGGTAATGTAGCATTTTGCACAGAAATAAACGTTCCACAATGATAATGCATTGGGATGAGTTTTTTACGCGATTCATGAAATTCTATGTTGTTTTGAGTAATCATATTCTTTTTTCGAAAAAATGATTTCTTCGCGAAATATTTTATTGTTTAAAACGTCTTAAAAACTCATAATGAAAATTTCCCTTATAAACTTTTTTTTTAAAAAAAGATATTTTTTATCAAGAACAAAAAAAAAGGTTACAGAAAAACTTTTAATATATCAATCAAACCTAAAAAGAAGGACGCAATGCGTATAATTACGTACGTAATATCTGTACCTGTAGAGAAAAAGAAAATCTCTAAAAAAAAAAATGAACAAATTATATAACGAGAACTGGGCGAGAAACAAAAAACCGTTTTTTTTTTGTTTCAAGTTGTTTTTACATAACAAAATGATTACTATTATGATTATTTCACAATTTTTGTTTGGGTAGTTCTACATTTTCCTTTTTTCTGGATCTGCATTAAAATATTTTTGTTTTTTTTTTTATGTTACAAATTGAAGACTAGTCTTAAATCTAAAATAATTGTTATTCTTAATATTTATGTACCGTTGAATCCTATCCCGAATACTAAAACCAACGGCTTCATACAGAACATTCAAAAAAGATATGTTCAAGATTCAAGTTAAAAATATTACTGCATTCGCATAGCTTCATAGGTAATTAACATCCTACTACATTTAAATTATTAATAGTACATAATTAATAATTAAGATCAACAATAGATATCCAAAAAAAAATCTAGCCTCCAACCAAAAACACAATAATTATGAATATTAATAGGTATAAATTAATTAAGAACTGAAGAATTTGGATTAAAAAATATTTATTTGATTTTTAAATAAGAATAAAATTAAATAACCAGCTAACAAGAATAGTTATTGTAATATGTAGTAATATATGTGTAATTTTGCGTTCAATGTATAGAATAAAGAATGTTGTAAAAAAGAAAGAAAGAATTACATATTACCTCAGCTTGCTTGCGTTCCCTATAGCTTAAATTATCAAATATCAGTCGAGGTGTAACAAGGCCTTAATGACACATGATTTTCACATTGTTTTCTTTTATTTCATTATTTAAATGTATCGGTATCTACGGCTGTGTCGGCATGTCTATAAGTTTGTTACACACACATAAATACATACTTATTAGCATTTAGCAGACTGTTTTATTTCATTTTTCGAGTCTTCAACTTCATAGATTTTTTTTTTTTTGTAAAACATCATGTGATTAAAAACATTCCGAAATAAAAAGTAACGTTCGGTGTCATAAAAACATTGATAGTTACCATTTGTTTATAAATTAAAGAGCAAACAAGTCAATAATTGTTAAGCATAATGACAACAAATAATACAACAAAAGAATTAAAAAACTATCATACAACATCAAATCTCTTTAAATTATTTAAAGATGACACAACTGCTGATGTAAACTTTGTGTTTTATGAAGATGGAGAGGAAAAAGTTATTCCTGCACATAGATGTTTATTAGCAGTTGCAAGCCCAGTGTTTACTAAAATGTTTTTTGGTGAACTCAAAGAAAAAGCAAATGTTCGAATTGTTGATTCAACTTCCGATGGTTTTGTAGAATTTTTACAATTTTTTTATTTGGATAAAATGGAATTTACCGCTGAGAATATATCTGAAGTAATGACCTTGGCCGATAAGTATGATGTTGCCGGTTGCATGAATTTGTGTTCAATGTATTTAGAATGGTCATTATCAAATGAATCAGTTTGTTGGTGCTACGAACTGGCATTGCTCTTTGATCTTTCACATTTAATACAGATTTGTGAAGAACGAATTTGTTTAGAAACAAAGAGCGTTCTAGGATCAACTGCTTTTAAAAACAGTACTCGATTTGTTTTAAGTAAAATTCTTTCAATGGAACTATTAAGTTGTGATGAAGTGTTTATATTTGAAGCTGCCATGAATTGGGCAACAGAATCATGCAAACGTTCAAATACTGATCAGTTATCAATCGAAAATAAAAAAAAAGAGCTTGGTGAATGTTTCGATTTAATACGATTTCCAGCAATGACATCAGAAGAATTTTCAAAATGTTTGGAACTACAGAATGGCGTATTTCAAGCAACAGAAATGTTGGATATTTTCGCACATTTGACATTAAAAAGACCACTTAAAGTTGCAACACGCTTTTCACAAAAACCACGTCAAGGTATTCCTGCTTGGATTAAAGATAAAACAATTTGTGTTTGTGACAGACGATCGTTACCAAATTTAAGCATATCAGTTCAACACAGTCGTGATGTTACCATTTTTTCCGTAAATGAACGAATTCTCTTGGGACAAATTTCATTAAGCACTTATAAGGCAGCCACCAATATTTCGACAACTGCAGGTGAAATTAAATCTGGTATAATGTATATAAGACGAATAATTGATCCCACCATTACTGGTTCGGATGAAGAATTCAATTTAGAAACTTCAAAATTACTACTGACACAAACAGTGGAAATTTCAAATGATCGTTTTAATAAAATTAAATTGGAGAAACCAGTTATTATTCATCCATTTGAAGATTATGAAATTGAAACAAATTGGACATTGATTGATGATGAAATGCTTTTGTTTCGTACACAATGTCGTAATGAAGTTATGTTAGATGGTGGTGTACGGTTTCAATTCAAACCAGAAAATAGTTTATGTTATGATAATGTTTCGGAGGGTCTCATTGCTCGATTATACTTTAAGCGATGGTAGCTGCGTTTAAAGTGCAAGTATAGCTCACACATAATTTTAGTATTGACTTCAAAAGACTTAAAATAAATTTTCTTTTAGATTATATTTTCAATTTTATGTACAATTTTTCAAACTTTAATTATAATTATATATAAATCAACTACATACATATTTGCATTTCGAATAAAAAACTATTTAACTTTTTATTAATTAAGATAAAAATGAAAATAAATTTTGAAATTTTCTTTTATTTATATGAAGTTCTATATCAATAATCAATAAAATTATAATAATTTGGAAAACAATCAGTTCATCAAAATATATGATATATATTATAATTTAACAAATGGCTTTAAATATTTTAATTAATTTTTTTTTCTGTTTATGTCTGTAAATAAATATATTTTTATATCTAGAAAATAATCTTATATATTAATTAATTTCAATTTAAACTTTGCGCTTTGGTTAATTTAGTTCAATCGTCATTTTCATGATTATCATTACTAGAAGATGTCGATGGCCTATCTTGAGTTTGATTTGATGCATCGGCATTTGGAACATCATCTCTGCTATCACGATTATTTGCATTATCATTATTATTGCTATTATTTGATTGAGGATTTGTAGCTGGTGTACTGCCACCTCTTCTATTACGTAACGAATGAATACATGCAAGCATTCGTATCATAAATGCAGCAGGAACTGTAATTGTATCTTTTGTTTCTTCTAACATCACAGCATTTCTTACCATTAACTATAAATTAAAAATCTTCCTTTTGAGCAAATTATTATTAACTTATATCTTATGTATCTACTCACATCATTTGCTTTTTCTTTATCAAAACGCCAATCTTCGTCATCATCATTTCGCGTCATCGGTGTATACAGTTTAATATCATAATCGATACCGGATGTTGCTAAATATGGTAGAGTTGGATGTGGTTGCAAGCAATTTACAACATGCTTATCAGCTTCTAATAACATAACCAATTCACCAGTTTTACGATTCCATGTAAATACATGTCCACAGTCGGAGCCAGACATTACATAATCATTTCCCCAAAATGTTGCCTCCTTAATCATTGTTCTTTAAAAACAATTAAATAATTAATCTTTTAAAGTCTCATATTCTATATATATAATATTTTTAAATATGTTCTTGTTTATATTCGAAAAAAAAAAACCATACCTAGCATTTCTATGTCCCGTATATTTCATTTGTAAATAATCAAAAATAATAGATTTCATTTGAGTATCTTCATCTTCCAAAACGGCATTATCAAACTCATCAATTGTGGGTGGCATTTTCGGTTGCCGTTTCTTTGAATCAATTCCAATAGCAGCTCGAACATCCGCATCAGCATCGTCATCACTTTCATCTGAGTCATCTCGATTATTATCAGAATTTAAATTATCACGCATATCATTTGAATTTGTTGAAATAGTAGTTGCCGATGAACCTGATGGTCCAGGATTTTCTAAAAAATGTATTTATTTTTTAAGCAAGATGAATTAACGTTAAAATATAATTAATTATTTACCTGATATTATTAAGCCTGAATCCGTTGTTGTAGTTGTGGTTGAAGTCGACGGAGGTGATGAAAAAAAATTTTCTAAATGAACGGCATTTGCAATATCGTTTTCATGTGTAATTTCATTACCGTGTGAACTTAAACCAATTCGTGTTCGGGGATCAGCCAGCATACGTGATAGTACTTCTGTCATTCGATGCATAATAGTTGCTTGTAGTTGTGGTCGTGCTTGGCCAACAGTAACCCGTCTTGCTAATTCCCTTTCTGGTCTTGCATCTGGTCCAGTATCTGACCAATCACCTCGCAAACGTAATCTTCTTACTGGTGGTGGAGAGTCAGCATTTTGTTGAGTTGCTGATTTTGTACGTTTTAGACTATCAGCCATTGATTGTTTTATATCAATACCCTATTAATAAAAAATGATAAAGCAATAATAATAGAATCACCAATACTAGTAATTTCCTTATTGACAAACCTCCTTTGTTACATTAAACAAATATAAATGATCGGATGAATAGCTGACCAATAATTCACATTCATCTGAACTATAATTAACCGATGTAACACGAAATGGCCGTTTTTCATATGAAGGAATCGTAAATGCTTTCACTGGTACAGTGTGTTTATCGGATGGTGAACCGGGCACTGAAAAATCTACAAGGGCTAAATAACGTCGATCATATATTCGAATTATGGAATCCGAACTACAATAAAGAAATTAAGTAAATTATCAAAAAAAAGTAACTAAATTGATTTCTTTAAATGATTTTTAGAAAATCACCTTCCAACTGCTATATAATTATATGAACGCGGTGATAAACACATAGCAGTTACCGCTGATGGACTTAAAATTAATATATTATCTTTGCAACATGTTTTATGGCAACGTGAAATTTGCCGGAGATCAAATAAGCGAACAGTACCATCTTCACCACAACTAAATTTCAAAAATAAAATAAAAGGTTAAACCAATTTATTCATGGAATATCTTTGGTGCTAATATATTTGTTTACCTCATGAATGAATTAGGATCGGTTGGTACAGTTAGTACTTCGTAGGTAGTGCCACTGCTATGACAATTAAAATAATTTAAATTAGCATCATTTGCATCGCTACCATGTTGATGTGGTGAAGCTGACAAATTTTGATTTTGAGTATCTGCAGCAGTCGTTAATTCTGTGTAGAGAACAATTCCATCTCCAGAACATGACACTATGCCACGATCACCTGAGAAATGAAAAAAAAAAGAAAAAACAAAATTAAAGTTTATTATCGTCTTAATTTACTAAAATAATTATATTACATACCGGATTGTGGCATAAATTTTGCACTAAATATATTAGCACGATGCGCTGTATTATATTGTACCAATATTTTGCCTGTGTATGGATTTGTAACAACAATTGTTTGATCATCGGAACCAGAGAGTAAGTATTGACCTTTGTCATTCCATGATACTGTATTTACACAGCCCTTGTGCACTTTAAGTCGTTTATATAAATCAAGGCGATGTAAGAAATACAAACTATCTGGAAATGAAAATGATATATACGGTTTTTTTTTTTTTTTTTGAATTAAACGAATTGGAAAAGAAATTCAATTTTTATAAAGATTAAACCTTACGAATATTAAATCAAAAAATATATAATTTATATATAATCCCTACATTAAATAATTTAAGAACTGGTGCAGTTGTTTTCATTTAATTATAAAAATCCTGTTATTTAATCAAATATCACATCAAAGCATACAAATATTTAATTAGGTTAACTTGGTCTTGAAGACGATAATTACCTTGAAAGTTTACATTTAATTTAACATTGTTGAGTTTTTGAACAGATAAAAAGGTATTTTATAATATTAGAAAATTATTTAAATGCTTGTTATATTGCATTGTTAATTGTCGTCATTATTATTATTAAATTATCTCATCACATCAAATTAATTGGATGGAATCCAATTAATTTCTAAATTATTATGCGGCAATGGCCAATATATTATTGGTGCTAAGTCTACCTCTTTTAATAGATGATTAATTTGATGTGTCTATCTATTTTCCCTTCATTTCAAATAATATTTAGTCGTCTACAAATTAATTAGGAATTTAAAGAAAAAAAAACAAACAAAACATGCACAAAAATATTTCAATAAATATGTAAATTTTTTCGCAAATTATAATAATTGAATAGAGAATTTAAAATGATAGTTATGCGTAGAATGTTTCACGCATTTCAACAGCATAGTCGTTTTCTTTTCGGAACTTTTTGTTGATCTTGATCTTGATAAATATTTCATACATATATTAATGTTATTAATAAGTATCACACAATTTGGTCATATTTAACAATAATCTATTTTAAATATTAAGCAAATTAATTTATACAATATGCCCAAAATCTGTGATACATATTATCAAGATCAAGAACAAGAAAATGGTTCTAAAAGAAAACGCCTAATATATTGCGAGTTTTCTATACGACGCTATGAAAGTCGATTTTATTAATGATGACGACATCAAATTGACTTTTAATGTGCGCAAGATAAAATATTCGAACTCTTTTGTGTAAAAAACTCATGACGTTGACGTCCTAATAAAAATAAAAAAAAAAAAAAAACATTTCAGGGCATTGATATTGACGTGTACGCAAGATAAACTCGTTAGTTTTTACGTCTAATTTTATTTTTGGGAAAATAGAGTACGACAAAACTCAAACTAATTAATAGCATTGATTAAAACTTTCATAGTTAAAAGATTCTTCAATTTTTACTCAGAAAAGAAGCTATAAGTATACACTGATTACTTATATGCTGGAAAGATTTTGATGGATCCGTACTTAAGGAAATAATAACAACTAAAATACAATTTCTCACTAATTTAATTATGATATTTTATCTATATAATTTAATTGGTATATTAGATTCTAATATATAAATATTGAAGTTAATTAATATAATTATGTTATCTTATCTAAAAATAAATACACATAAATAAAATGATATTTAAATAATCAAGAACTCGAAATAGCATTACCCGGAAATAATAGTTTTAATTAAAAATAAATTTGGTTATAAGCACCGAAACAGAAAATATAACTAAAATAAAATGTTTCGCTCTTAAAATAGATGTTAAATCAAATGTTAACAATGTATAAGTACTTACATACGAAAATAGCAATTACCGATTTATTGTTTTATTTACCTTTAGTACTGTTATACAATCGTTGTTGTACAACTTCCTGTCCAAAAACTGATCGATTTGAAATGTCATGAAAAACACTTGGATGATGCTGTGATTTACTGTACATTCGAACCATTTTTCTTTTTATTAATAACTTTTCTATTTTCTTGTAATAATTGTTAATGTGACAAAGGATAAATAATATGGAACAGTAGTAGTCAATTACTGTGCACACAATATACACGAAATAGTGAAATTATCTATTTTTTCTTGAGCTGCACCGTGTGTCGGTGTGCGGGCGTAGGCTATTTTATTTAAATTAAACTTTAAAAATTATAATGGCATTGATGCACACCAAATTCTCATTATTTTAACATTACTTATGTACTTCAAGTGAAAAAATTAGCTTTATTTTGTTGGCTCGTTGTCGTTATTTCGTTGAAAATGACATTTTCCGATTTATGCACACCTTTTTTTTACCTTGAAATTACATATAATCAAAAAAACAAAGCAACGCAATTTTTATTGTCTTTTTGCTCTGAAAATTTTGTTGAATCGATACTTATATTAACAACAACAAATCACAAGGCAACAATTTGTATTTAAATCCAAATTAAAACTATTTGCTATCTATATTTTTAGATATTTTTTTTTTTTCTTTGATTAATAAAATTTCACTTTTTTTTGTGCTTCTTTATTCACGAATAACAAAAATAACTCGAAGAATGATGCACTTTTCATTCCTTTTGACTTTGACATTTTCTGTTTTCATTTCGACGATTTTCAGCTGTTCTCTAGGCCATTTTGAACTAGTACTGTTTAAGGATCATTCACATTAGTTTTTCTGTGTATGTTGAAAAAGTAAGAAATAAGTAATTCTAATTTATGATTTTTGATTGTCATCCCAGGTGAAACTGATCGTCAAATGGAATATCAATATATGTATTATTAAATATGTATTACCATCAAACCATTAATAAGTAATATAATATGTATTAATTATCATCAGGAAATATTAACATTTTTTAGACAGTACCATTAATATACCATGAAATACCATGAAATATCATTATATTGTTAAACATATTAAATTACCACCAATAACATTAAAATATAAATTAAATCGTTCTTTGAAAAAAAAAATGTTAAATAACCTTTAAGTATCATCAAATATTTATTAATATGTGGCGACCAGATAATATTTCCATATAACATATGAATATACGCAATATTATCTGACCACCAAC
>JAABKK020027839.1:0-16384 GCA_011634745.2 Catotricha subobsoleta | reverse complement strand
TCGGTATCGGCCAAATGAAAATAGCCGATGCATCGGGGACGCCGATGCGGCAAAATTCCCGCATCGGGGCAACACTAAACTATATCAGAATATGTTTTGTGTCTCTCTCATATATTATATGGAAATAGGGGATATTATATCTCGTTGTATAAAAATTGATTAAAAGGAAATTGAACAGGTGAGCGTATTAGTAAGTACATACAAATCTCAACCAAAACAATCTAAACAAACAATTAAATTAAATTATATTGCTTTCTATTTAATGTCCCAAAATCTACTGAACAGAATGTCAAAAAAAAGTGTAAAACAAAAAGAAAAAAAAAAATGTTTAAATTACTTGACCGAAATTTATTTCTTATTGAAATAACGTAAGTATTTGGATGCCCGAATTTTAAAAGAAAGAAAATAAAATGTTCATAACAATATACATACATATCGTCGTAGTTCAATTTCAAACGTTCCAGACAATCAGATAATGTTTCCAATTTTTTTTGGTTGTCAATTAGTTAATTCAAAATTGATGTTATGCTATATATTTTTTTAAAATCTTTTAATATCTATTCAAGTGACTAAAATGTTGCCACGGAACTGCTTTTTTATGTCGTTAATAATTAAATTCCAGAATACTATTTCCATGGTATTTATTTGTATAAAATTTCGTAGAAAAAATACCGTTCATTTTCTATTATTATATAATAAGGGCTCGATTAATAAAATTCCCTAACTTTTGCGTGACATTTATTTGTATATTTTTTTTTTCCTTTTTTGTTACAATTATTTATTTATTTTGCAGAAAATAAAATGTAAAAAACCACGCCTGTATGCAAATCGTAAAATTAAAAAACAAAAATCCTCACTTTTCCATATTTCTAGCAAATTTTCTAAATTTTCCAAACGCTAGACACTAGGGTGGATCGATTTTTGTTTAAAATCACCGGTTCCATTATTTTTTGATGACGTACTTGAACTGTTTCAAACTTGGAAATTGGTGAAACTATTCAAACAGTATGACAATTTAAATGTTTCCCCAAAAATATAAAAAATATAATTCTAACAACACAACATTTATGACCGTCGTTTTTTTATAGAAACATAAATATATGACAGAAATTTTGTTTATAATAAATGTGTGATGTGGGTTCTGTTAAGAGTAACATAACTTTAATGCAGTATCAACGTTAAATTAATAATTAACGTACACAGTGCAATATTATAATAATTGATTTTTTACTACTTGACTCTTATTTTGAAAGAGGATCAATATTATTTTTCAAAATCATATTACAATAAAGATTTAGAATCAACGAAATGTTTTTTTTTTTTTTTTCATTTTATACCTAATATTTTTTTGCATTGACATATTAAATATTGTGAACAATTTGCACAATGTGTGTTTGTTGCGAGCTTTAACATTTAGAATTCAAAAATATAAATTAAATTATGTGGCGAGTTACCGCGAGTACGTTGGTAAAATGTATAAAATATAAGCCCCGGAGTAAATGAAGATATACATTTTTTTTCTACTATACCCAGGGGCCAGGCACATACATACACGTATTCGGTATTTGTACCACTCAAACAAAGAAACGTGAAAATCAAATTTAAATATTTTGAGAAGTAATAGAACGACTTAATGATTGAGCGTATAATTTCAAGGAGGTTTAATGTTCTGAAGATTATTTAATCCGTTTTGGATGTTGAAAAAATGGATTAATAATCTCTTATTTTGGGGTAACTTTGACGAACAATAAATATCTAATAGCGCAAATATTTATAACAACTTAATCGACATTTTTTTTTAGCGTAACAGTAAGTCAATCATTTCAATCAGTTTGTTACTTCTCGAAACATTACAATTTGAATTTCACGTTTCTTGCTTTTTGTGGTTACGAAACGAACACATATGTGCCTGAATAGTAATCAGTTAATCAATCATAAATAAAAATACATATTTATTGAATGAGTGAAAATCTAAATCAGATATGACCATCTTTTTGATGGAGAAAATTGGGAACGTTAATAAATAAATATCAAAATACATACCTTACTAAAATATCCCAATGTGTGACAACCCTCTGAGTCTGCCAGTGTCATAACATAAAATAAAAATGGTTCAACATCATAGTAGAGTGTTTTGTGGTCAAGAAAAAATTTCGCCAGTAAACACAAATGTTGACAATACTGTTTTTGTCGTTTTCCATCAACTTGCCAGACGCCTAATTTACCTTTTCGATAAATCTGTAAATATAGAAAAAATATTATTTCATCGGAATTTGAAAAATTTAATTTAGAAATTTGTTTCTTTGTTGATTAAAATTGTAATGTACCTCATCACCGGGCGGATGTCTCCAAACACATTTTGCTGCATGACGTTTCATACCAACCTCAGATTTTTGATATCGCAAACAGAACTCGCACAAATACAATTTCGGAAGACGTGCCGCATCTTCTGGATATGGTGATTGATACCAAACTTCCATATTATGTCTACCCATTGTGATATACCTGGAAAAGATAAAAAAATAGTAGTTTTTTCTTTTTTTAAATATATTTCCAATTCAGTTAACTGTACTTTGTTCCTTTCTCCGGTGATAATTTCTTTAAATCACTTTCAATTTTCTCACTAGCCATAGCTTGTGCTTCACGAAACAATTGTAAATCATAATCGGATACTAAGCCAGTTAGATTTGGTTCCCTTTGTTTATCGACTAATTGATTAGCATTTAAATGTGGTATGTGTCGTGTTGGTGATGGAGGATTTGGTTTAAATTTGGCACGAATCTCTCGTACTTTTAATTGATAGGCTTTTTGTTCAACGGTTGACACTTTTTTCGATGGATCATACAGAATCATTGCTTTTTTTCGTTCTTCTTCACGTTGTCGTCGCTCTAGTGCCCATGCTTTTGTGTCATTTAAAGTCATATTATGATATATTGGGCATGCATCTTGTGTAAAATGTTTATCAATATGACCATTTAAATGGCCATTCGAATCACAACCATCAATTGGACATTTACGTTCTTCCGAAACAGTTGATGCTTTTTTACTGGGTGCACTCGCATTATGTTTAGTTTTGGTTTTAGTATTTTTCGCTTTGCCTTTTGCACGTTTCACTGGACTTTTTGATAATGATCGTTTACTTTCAGCTTCTGATTCCGATGCCTCAGAAGCTTTAGCTGGATTAAAAATGGCTTTTTTTTGAACACAAAAATAAATTAATAAATAACATTTAAGTTCAATCAATTTATTTAATAACTTACCCGTTAAATGTTTTGATTTTCTTGTGTTTGAAGATCTTGTTAATTTGCGAACAACATTTTCGGTTGGTTTATTCTCAATATCCGATTCAGAATTTCCCAGTTCTTTAGAATCCGATTTTGAGGCTGAATTGCTAGATTGCTTTTGCGATGACTTCTTTGATGCATTTTTTTTATTTGTTGGTGGAGAAGAATCAGCACTAGACTCTGTTTCCGATTCACTGAAGATTTGAATAGCAATTGATTAAACAAAAATTTAAAATAATACTGAATATTTATGAAAAATTCACCTTGACGTTGATGTATCTGTTGATGTAGTTGCTGTAGATGATGCTGAACTTTTGCTAACAACCGGTTTAACCTCTGGCACTTTAGGTTTTGGTGGTCGTCCTTTTGGTTTCGGTGGTGGTTTACTTTTCACTGGATTTACTTTTTTCGTTACTTCATCATCACTTTCAGAAGAATTATCGGGTGAAAATATACTCTTTTTTTTCGATGCATTCGCAAGTGCAGCAGCAGATTGTGCTTTATTTGCGGTCTTATTTGCATTTGTATTTTTTGATGTTGTTGTTTTGGAAGTGCTATGTAATTGTTGTTGCTGTTGCTTAACTACCGAGGGTGGTGCCTTTCCACCTGTAGATTGACTATTCCCTGTAGGTGCAGTATTTTTTGGTTTATTATTTGCTAATGTTTTCTTTTTAATTTCATTTTGCACTCGTTTAGCAGCTTGTATTTGTGATTTTGTTGGTGGACTTTCATCATCACTGGAATACATTGGAACTGTTGAACGTGTCTCTTTTTGTTGTTGTGATTTTGTGGCGGCTGCAATTGCCTTTGATTTATTTGATATTGTAGTTGAACTAGGCTTTTCAACTTCGGGTTTTGGTGGTGTTTTTGGGGTAGCGGCAATTGCTGTCGTTCCCTTTTTATTGGTTGCAGAATTTTTGCTTTCATTTGGTGTTGCATTTGATACGGACGCTGAACTACTACGACGAGTTGGTCCTTGTGAGCTAGATGACTCAGAATCTGAGCTTGATGAATTAGAATCTGATCCACTAGAACTACCGCTGGATGATGACGAACCAGAACTTGAACAGCTCGATTCTGTTGTACTAACCGACTAGAAAAACGTTTATGTTTATCATTAACTAAATGTCAATATCCAGAACAGTGTGTAATAATAACTAAAACCAAAACATACCTTTTTTCTTGATGACATTTTAAACGATGATTTTAAGATAAACCTTATGAATTCATATGCACAATTTTACTAAACATTACTAATTTGAAAAATGGAATATTTTTTTTAAAATTTAATGAGTTGTTTTTATAATTTAAGATTGTTATTCTTGTTTAAGTTGCCATTCGTAAGAATGCCATATTTGTTTTTTTTTTCTCTCTGTTTATTTTTGACATTTGTCGATTTACAATTTTACTCACCTACACAATATTGGAAATCTAAAGAGATAACATGAGAATATTACAATGGTAATCTGTTTCAAATTTCAACATAAAACAAATGAATTGTCAATTTCATTTGTTTTTGAAATTATTTTATTAATGATTCATAGTTTATTTAGAATAAGTTTTGTGTAGGTTTTATGTCAAAGTTCTTTGTTGTTTGAGACACAAACTTATCATAATTACAATAACTCTGAATCGTTACTCGAAGTTGTTTAAGTACTTATAATTCATTTCTAAAATGTGCATTCATGTAAAATTGAATCACTAAATCAAAAACTAAGAATAAATATGAACACTTATTCTAGGAATATAAGGCGGTTATCGAACATTTGCTCGTATCGACGAACTTATGTTCTTAACGTGACAATAGATATGGGTGTATATTTCATAGAATTTTATAGAATTTAATAGGGCTCAGTTGTAGTGAACGCACATAAAATAATAGAAAGTAATGCTCGATGAAAACTATCAAGAGTCCCATACAGATTAAAACAACAATTCGTTCTTAACATTTCATCCTAAATTTTTCATCAAAGTTTCCGATACCATTGATCTACAATACCGTTATTTCACAAAAATCTATTACAAAAATATGTGAATGTAATTAAAATGAGTAAAATGACTGATGGTTTTAGTTTTTTTTTTTATTTCTCAAATATGTCTTTCTCTCATTTAATTAAAATAGATTTTTCTTAGCGTAATGATTGCGAAAAACGCGAAATCGAAATCAATAATATTTGATTTCTTTAAAAAAAGTGTTAAAATTATTATTATTGCTGAACTTGCAGGATTAGCAGGAACTTATTTAATTTGGAATCGGGTGAATACAGATCGAGGTAAATAATATTTTTTAGTTCTATTGCCACATAATTGGCTATTTAAAAACCATCTGCGGCATATATTTTAAGAAACTTCGAGAAATGTTTTTTTTTTTTATTATTATTATTATTATTTTCTTGTGTAGTTACCTCAAATGCCAAACATGAACATCGATGACTCATAAATAAATTGATCAAATGAATAATAATTAATGTTTAATTCTTTCAGATTTTCGCCTCTATTTGAACGAAAATTATCCATGGGCTTTGGAAAGTTATTATAAAATTGGCGAAACGGTAGGTGACGAAAGCGTTAAAAAAATTCGATCAATTGACTACGAAATTTGGGCGGAGGCATCTAAGTCACAATAGATGAAAGCTTATTGCGAATAGTGTTCAAGTCAATCACATATAGTAAGTAAAGTAGTGCTCTGAGGAATAATTTATGAAATAAACGAATAAAATTCATTGAAACACTTAAGAAAAAATGGATGAAAACAATATGGATATGGTTGATCATTTGCAAAAATCAAATAAAGGTAAAATAACCGAAATTTTGGATAAACGAAATAGAGATCGACAACAAAATTTAGATTCAAAACATGAAATATCAAAAAAAAATGCTGCTGAATATGAAAATCAAGAATACTTTCATGCAAACTTTAAACAACAAGTTAAAGAAATTGATGATCATTTAATTACTTTGCGTCCAGGTGATCATGCAATTTTAACCATTCAATTTAATAAATTACTACAAAAAATTCAAATTTTGCAAAATTATTTAACATCGTCAACATTGTTTTTGTCTAATTATAATGTAAAAGCATGTCAAGCCACAATCAATGATTTAAAAATAAAACTGGATTCAACAAAAGACAAACTATTAAAGAAGAAAAAATTTGGTTTTCGAACAAAACCAGATAAATTATCTAGCGATAAAGATGAAATTTCATCGACTGTTTCGGTAAAACCAGTGGTTATCTCATCAGTACCAGCACACATTGATTGGACAATTGAAAACAAACAACATGAAGAAATCATTTTACAAGGAGTTGAGGTTAACAACAAAGACATCACAATATCAACATTAAACAATTGTTTAATTCGAATTGTGGGTTATCCCGGTTCTTTGCAATTATCCCATTTAACCAATTGTGCAATTATTTGTGGACCAGTTGGTCGATCTGTATTTGCTGAATACTGTACCGATACAACATTTCTATTTGGTTGTCAACAATTTCGTTTTCATTCATCAAATCGGTGTGATATTTATATGCATGTTACCTGTCGTGCAATTATTGAAGATTGCACAAATATCAATGTGGCACCGTACAATTATAAATATTACGATATTGAATCGGATTTTGAACGAGCCGGTCTTGATATGGATAAAAATAATTGGGATAATGTTGCTGATTTTAATTGGTTATCGGCTGATGTCGATTCACCGAATTGGAAACAAATCGATGCCTCTGAACGAATTAATAATTGGAATGAATTTTTAGATGCATTTCGTACTAGTAGCTTAAATACTATGTGAATTATGATTTAATGAAATTAATTTATTGCAATTCTATTTAAATATTTTCTTTAAATAAAATAAAATAAAATGGAAATAGTCGACAATCTGTGTTTTCAAATAAATGCACATGAAAAATGTGAGAAAAATTTTAGGTAGGAAAATTAAAAACTACTAAGTAGATATTGCACAATAACTGAATAGTACTGAAACTTATTTCGTTTCACCCTTTTTACTTTTAAATATTGTTTGAACGTTGGAAGATCTCGGAGTGAGGTTTTTTTTTCTCCCATAAAATATGTTTAATGTACCAGATTTTGCACATTTGCATTTGAATGAATGCCATATTTCTTTGCATTTTTCATTTTTCTATGTGTATTTTTGACATTTGTCGATTTACAATTTTACTGACATAAAATAGTGAGATGATATATAAAGGTAATCTGTATTAACATTTAAAAATATATGAATTTTATTAATCTTTTTTGAGTTTTTACCTAAAAATATCTAAACGAAATGAAAAGCCGCTTTCGAGAAATGATCCAAATTCCACCAAATGACTAAAAACGAAAAGTTCTGGAAATTACTTGAAATATAATTCACTTGAATGTCTCATTAATTTTTAGTAAAAACAGAAAATACTCTTGAATTAAATAATCCCAATTAAATTGTATTCATATTCTCTATGTATTGGTCAAAGCAAACGCATAAGATACCGCGATGTGCTCTAATCGATCCTCTATCGTCCAATATTTGAAAGTTAGTTAACTGGCAGTAATGTACTAATGTATATTGGTATGGTAGGTATATAATATGGTGGAGGTACAATAATTCTGCCGCGCAATTCATTCAAAAAATTGTCATCACGGTTTTAGTAAACCAATCTACAATACCGTCAATTAAAAAAATCTATTACATAAACATATGTTGATGTGATTATAATTGCACTCAAATTTGATGAGCAAATGTCTGTGTTTTTTATTTGTCAAATAAGTATATCTTTTACATCAATTGATATTAATACGTTACGTTACGTTAGTAACACAACTATATTCATATTTAGCTCAGTAAAATATTAAATCTCTGGATGTTATGATGAAGCGAAAATTTGTCATTAAATATATTTCAAAAGTTTTTGCCCCACTTGCAGGTCTTGCGGGAACTTATTATGTTTGGAATCTAATCAAAACAGATCGAGGTAACTAATATTCAGTTGACAAATATATCTCAATTGTCTTTTAATGCCATTATACATCAAATAAATTGATTAACATATTGAATACTTTCAGATATTCGCCTCTTTTTGAATCACAATTTTCCATCGGTGTTGAACGGTTTTTATAAAGTTGAAAAAATATTTGGTTCGGTGGATATTGAACGTACTCAAGCAATTGATATGAAACTTTTTGAAGCTGCATCTAAGTTGGAAATCAACTATAATGGAAATACAGAAAATAACAATATTATAGACACTAGGCAATTGTAGTTATTTCACATAACCGAGATTTTAGATGGATTTAGTTAGTCAGTCTTAATTTGTATGATAATAATTGAGACATGGTTGCTAATTGTTAATTTATCGATTGATGTCGATTCACTGCAATGGATATTAAATTGAGTTAATAATTAAAAAAAAAAGAAAAAAACGGCTAAATTTCGTATTATAAATTGTAAGTATGTGAACAATAATTTAAATCAAATTTATTTATTCATTGTATTTGAGATTTCTTTTTCAAATAAATAAATTTCGACCAGCCAAAAATATATTTTTTAGTGTTTAGGATTTGATTTGTCTGCTGACGTTGTGAGGACTTCTCTCAATCCTGAAACCTTCTACCACGAAATTGAGGTCAACGTAAGTATCACTGAGTATGAAATGATTAATCCATTAATACGTAAGTTCTGAAATAATTAAGCCACCGCATTTTCAAGCATTTTCAATAGAATAAAATTCTACGTTTTTTGGTTAGTCGATGACCGATCATTGAATCCTATAAGAAAAGTCAAGTGGCCAAAGATGAAAACAATATAAAAAAGAAATCATGAAAACAATGCTTGATTACTTTCAAGATTTACCAAAAATAAAGCCAAGATTTGGGAAGTGGGAATATATTTTCGAAAACTTTTCTTATTTTATTTAAGTAATGTTGTGAGATCTCGTCGTAAGGGTAACCAATTTTTGTCATTACCTCATTAAGCGTCTTCAAGCAATGATTCAGAGTTACTTGTGAAGGTAAGTTTATGGTATAGGTTTTGAGTAAGTCTTAAATCAAAGTAGCTTGTTGACATATAATTGTCCCTAGCTTACTTTAAAGTGACTCTGAATCGTTTCTCGAAGCTGTATCTTGCAAATCATTATGATTTAGTAAAAGTGATTAATTTATAGTAAACATATTCATAAAAATAATGTTGCAAAATTGTCAACAGTCATAAAAGATTTTAATTAATTATTTGTGTTTGTTTTTTAATGAAATAAATATATTAAATTTGAATGAACAAAACATTCGTCATGAATGAGAGAAAATTTATAGTAACCCCAAAAAGATAAAAATCAGAATTTTAGAATTCACTAGTCATATTTTGTATTTAAATTGAGAAATTAAAGTCTCAACAATAACACTAAAGTGATTTTTCTTTTTCTTTTTAAATAATTTATAACTTAATTATGATAATATAACGGTGCGTCCTCTCTATCTGTACATCATAACATCTGTTTGATACATGCACATGTATGCATCGCACATCAAACGTTTAGCATGCTCTGGTAATAATTTATCATTTATATAACGTTCATTTAGTTCTTTGGCACCATCTTCTGATAACCACATTGGTAGGTGGGGAACAGACACCATCTCCGGTATATTATAACCATTTTGTTCACCTGTGTATACAAATAAAAATAAAGATGGTAAGATTGAAATCTTGGAAAATTACGTCAAAACTAATACAAAAAATTAAAACTTCTTATTTTTATGTACAGGTTGAATATTGGCGCAAAAAAAAAAACATTTTCGATTAATTAAATATCATCGCGACCGCTTTAACCAACGTTTTTTGATTATTTCTTTTCTCTTAAAAGTTAGAATTTCATGTATAACCTGTTTACCGAAAGCAGTTTTACTCGGGTAATGGAGACCTAGTGATCATTTGAACATTTGAAGCAAGAGCTAAACCTAAACGTGTAACTGTGTCGGTGCCTTTCGCTAATACAAAATGACGACCCTGCAGAAAACTAAAAGCACGATATATTGCGATTTCCATTAGTTCTTGATTTAGGAATGTCTTCTATCGATTAATCGATTTAATTGTAATATATGTTCGGTTTCTATTCTTATGCATGCATAGCATATGATTACCTAATATTTATTAAATATTAACAAAAGTTTTCATAATTTGCATCAAACTAAGGAGAGTTATTTTTCGAAAAGAAAATAATATATATATATATAAATATTTTTTAAATATCTAGTTCATTCAAAAAACTGATGGCGTAAATGATAAATACAAACCTTTCCGATCAGCCATTGAATCGAAAAAGCACCAAGGTGCATCTAAGCCCGATCCAGATTTCACAAATGCAACATAATGTGATGTTTCGATGCAAACCACCGCAAATAGTTCCATAAAAATGCGTGGCACAGTTAAATGTTCTGCCATAATTAGAAAATCGTGTGCAACAGTTAATTCACGAGGTGAATGATTATTTCGTTTGTCATGTGAATGAACTTTTTCCAAACATAATTTACAAAAACTGGTACTTTCCAATCCAGCACCAAATTGCAATGAACCATAGCATTCTTTACATTCTAATTCGGCTAGTTTTCCGCAAACACAACATTGACGAGGCGCTGCGAATTTTTAAAGAAGAAGAAAAATTTAAATAATTTATGAATTTTTCGAAATTAGAATATTAATTATTATAAACACTAACATCCTTCAATGATGTCGGTGACATCTAATACTTGTGATGGTAAAATGCGTGAATACATTTTAAAATTTTTACCAAATCGTGGCATTTGAATGATTAAACAAGATGGAACTTCTTTCAATTTGATATCCGATGCCAGAAAGCTTTGTTCAAACAATTGCTGGACCGTTGGAAATGATAAACGTTCATCCTTTTCGACAAATAATTGATAGTAAAATGCATCTTGTCCGGAACTAAGCTACAAAATATAAAAACAGAACTTGAGTCGTTAATAATTGTGCGAGAAATCTAAGGTGATGTTCATATATTAGGTAACGCTATTATAAAAATGTTAACCCTAACATAACTCGATGTAACATTTTGTGAAAACTTCTGCCTCCCTTAGGGTGTTTAGCATTAACCAGTGTAACCCAGGAATCTTGTCTATCCCAAGCCTTTGATAAACTTCAACTCAGTTAGACTTAACTGATCTTCGAGCTTCATTAAAGCCAAGGTATGAAACTCGATTTTATTAAAAGTTCGGGTTACATGAGATTCGTGCGTTACACTTTTTGAAGCTTACCGGCTTTACAGCCGTCACATAATATATGAACAGCGTGGCTTATGTAAAATATAAACCAAATTACTTTTAAAAATGGTTCAGCTCTCATAATTTGAGCCAGTAAACTATTCAAAAATTCCTCTGGATCTTTTTCTTCACATGTTAAGCCGGTGACAGAGCTCAATTTTTCCAATAGTTCACGCAATTTCATTACACGATCAGCCCGTACAAATAGATTTTTCCGTAATGGATTCACAATTTCTTCACGTAAAACTGTTTGAACTTCTTCATAACTTGCGATATCCTAAAATTCAATATGAAATTATTTATTTATTTATTATTATTTTCAGGAAATTATTTGGAAAATCTATTTTGCACTGACATCTGGCTCTGGTGGTCGAAATAATAATGAATCAAAAACGCATGTAAATGTGAACATTGCAAATAATGTAGCGTCCAAATAGCATGAATTATAGTGTCCTTGAATACCTTTAAATTTACCAGAAATACTTTCTAAGTCCTGTGATTTAACAATTTCTAGAAAACGACAAAAATAATATTAATCTTGAATTAAAGCATTTTATAAAATGAACGAAAAAAAATATCCAGAAACTAACTTAAAGGCGGTATCGATCCTGGCACAATAGGACACTCAATTTGTCCAAATGCTTCCGCTGATTGTTTCTCTTTCTCTTTCTCTTTATTCGTTTGGTGTGTAGAACCTGTCGATGGTATTTTAACATCCTGAAAGCGTCGATCAATTGAACATTGTTCAGGTGAAACAAATAGTGATCGACCAGCTGGACATCGAAATAAACGTTCACCATTTATTGTACCATCATTTGAATCAAATGGTTGATTTTCATGATCATCTTCTAATTCAACACCAACCGACAATATTTTTGTACTAGGAATGTGTCCAATCCAACGAATAACACCATAAACATTCTCAAATTTTTCCCTGGAAATCTGTCGAAAGCAAAAAGAAACAACAATATTTTCTTATTTGCATTTAATGAAAACTACGAAAACGTATTTATATCGAATCACAATTTACAAACCTCGACCATTGAACCCACATCTAAATTTAATTTTGTTAAATGATTTGATATTGGTGGTGGATGTCTGGATTGTTGATGAATTTTGTTGGAAGCAACATCATAATTATTATAAAGGTTTTCATTTTTTTCTGAAAATTAAAATCAAAAGAATATTTATTATAACTTATGGAAATATCAAAAATCCTCTGAGGGAGATCAATTTTTTGGCTTCATTTTTATTGTACAGAATTGATTGTTAAACTGAATGTCACAGATATGATTATCCTCAACATTTTTATAAACTTAAAAGTGTGTATTTTTAAAACAAAACAAATTCTTGGCAAAGACCTTTATTATTTTGAGTATCATCATTATATGTGATAGTTGGCGGTCGTAAAAAATGTTCAAGCACTGTCAATGGTATATTCATATTTCCATTAATATCATACTCCATTTTTTATCTAGGAACTACTGTTGCAATACAAAAGCGAAAAAATAAAATTTATTAATCTATGAGTAACGAAATTTTAATAATACTAATTTTACATTAAATTCACAAAAAATTAAAACAAAATATTTTTTCTATTTAATACGACGGGATTGTAGCTGAACAATGATTTTGACGCAACATCCAACACAAAACTAATTGCACAAAATACACAGATATATATTTATTTAAGCCTATTATTAGATCACATTAAATTCTAATCTTGGAATGCGTGTGCGTTATATCTACGCTCACTTTCACAATGTATTTCAAATGCATATCATATCGAATGTTTGATTGGTATAAGTTCCTGTACGATAGTGTCAGTGAATTATGGGATAGAAATATGTTGTTGGTATGAGTAATTCAGTTATCCTAAATACGATTCTGTGTTAATGAATTTTAAATCATTTTTTTTTTCTTTGCTGTATTTGTAGAACATTATCACTATCAGAGCTCTATGAATTTAGGATATCATCGAATTAGTCAACAATCACATAAAAAAGATTGTTGAAAAGATTTTTTTTTATTTTATCGATATTTTATCGTCAACCTGAATAGTCATATCACACTAAACATTTAATCTTGTGAATTTATCTTGAAACTTGGAACAAATGCTTAGCGGTCGATCGATAACAATATAAGATGTTTGGGCCAAAGTTGCATCTTAAAAAGATGTAGATAGATGTAAATAGTTTCCAACTCTATCGTGTCCTCTCAGAGATAAATCTTCAAAATAAAATCTTACGATAAATTTATCTGGAGATCCAATCGTTCTAAACAGTTTATTGTACAGAAAAAGTATATAAGAGCGATCTGTACATCTAATTATATTGGTATCGATCAACCGTTAAGAAGTTAATTATTCATATTTTCAAGATAAAGTCCGACGATAAAATGTGTAGTGTGATACCCGCTATAAAATATATTTACAAATTGTTGATGCAACATTCAAATAATAATAAATTTTTTTTTATTATTATTGTTTTTATTATTATTGCATGAGCAAGAGAATTGGATGTGAACTTAAACCGATACCGAGTTATTTTTGAATAAGTTTTGTGCCAAAGAACAAAGAGTTTTGCGCGCACTCACACTTATTAATCATAATTTTCATAAAGCCAATTTTTCTTCGATAGTTCATGAATTTTTGATAAAGTATTTTCATATTTTTCGAATTTAAACAACTGTACGAGTACAAAATATTTTATTCACATAATTCAAAATGTATTCATAGGTGTGTGATATAATAATATATTATTAACAATGTTCAATTGTCATCGCATTGAAATAACATTAAGTTACATTCTCAGGTAATGTAGCACGTAATGTAATAAAATACGTATATATGCCGCAGAGATGACATATTACATAAGACATCATATGATAAAATATAGTTATTAGCGTTATGATAATATTTTTAATTATCAATTTTGTCAGAGGCAAGCTATTTTTCAGAAAACTTGAAAAGAAATAATAATATGTTTTGAATTACATAAAATCGATTTTATTAATTCAAAAATATTTTTTTTAAATATCACTAATTTTTGATTGGCGAGTATTTGGCGAAATGGATTCTAGTTTATTTTATGATAATTTCTATTCCTTGTTCATTATTTTAAATTTAATAACGTTGAAACATATTTTAAAGCATATCTTTTTTTACTTGTCTTTAAATTTTCGTCAGAATCACATTAAAAAAAAACGTCAGGCAGAACAAGGAAGTAAGCCACAATAAGGTTTTGCTGACATTTTCAGACAATAGCTCTTAAACCGTCCACAGATACAAGTTTTTCATGTTTCACTCTTTTGTTCATCTGGTTTTTGTATACCAGAAGTCTAGAACATCACAAATCTGTAGCTATGTGCCAATACGTAAGGAAAAACTAAAATGTTTCGTCAAACTCAAACAAAGTGTTAATAACATAAATGTTTAGTGAGATGACTATAAACATTAAACATATTATTCTGTGATATTACGTAGGTTGTGAAGAATTCGTAATGAGCAATATTCATCATTGCAAATCATCATAGAACTTCTTTTGTATAGAATTTTACATTGCAATATATTCTAATTAAGAGTATGTATTTCCATTGAATTATTTATTGTATTTTTTTTGTATTAAATCAAAGTAATTATGAAATAGTTGCTTACTTGATATTATATCAATGCCATCCGAATCTAAATTAATTAAATTTGGATTATTATTACTGCTTCGTTTAATCTTTGATTGTCCCAAATGTGAAAATGGATTTTTCGATTTATTGCGTTCGGTAACCGTGGTTGTTGGTGTTGATGTTGAACCAGAAGATAATTGATAATTACTGGATGATGTACTGCTATTGCTTCCGCTACTAATATTGTAATGACCACCAGTTGATCGATTATTTAATGCTTGTGCTGATTCACCAGCAATTTGTGGCCAATTTGTGCCCAACAATTCAGCCAAATCAATATCGTGCTGTGGTTGTGATCGTGGTTTATCCAAAACAATAACTGTACTTTCATTAATTATTGATTCCTTGTAATCGGCATTATCAATCACAACAATATCACGATCTTCTAAGCTCATTATTGTGTTTGGTTTAACTGTTGACGATGAAACAGTTGACGCTGATTTACTTACTTTTGGCTTGGATGTTGATGTTGATGACGATTTTAAAATACTTTCGGGAATGTATGATTTTTGTGCATTATCACATTTGTTATCACCACCGGTGTTATCAATTAATTGTTCTTTATCATCAGAATGACTGAGATTATTGATTTTATTTCTTGGCATTGTTAAATATGCGCCGATTAACTTTTTTCTTATAGAATTTTATTACAAATGTATAATTTGCACATGTAAGTAAATAAGTGCTCAATTACACTCTCACTATTTGTACATATTATTTTTCTAACATCACTCAACTAATTCAAAACTATCAAAATAGTTGAGCAATGGTTTGTTTAAAACAATAAAATGAGTAAAATTGTTAATTTGCGTATTTACAAAATATATTTCTTTTTAAATAAACAATTAAAACAATAATAACATTATATTAATTATATTTTTCATAAACACAGTCATTACACACACAAATTGAAATAAAATATGACATTTCAAATATCTAAACTTCAATGTCAAATTAACGATTATGCCTCGTTTGTACAAAAAATCGTTAGCATATCAATAATAATTCATTTAAAACTCATTTTTCTAAGGGGTTGTTCACAAAGTATGTCACGCTCTTTCGGGCAGGGGGGGGGGGTAAATCGTGACAAAACGTGACAAGAAATTGCCCAGGGGGGGTGTATGTGGCCGAACGTGACATACAAAAAAAATT
>JAABKK020027828.1:0-16389 GCA_011634745.2 Catotricha subobsoleta | reverse complement strand
ATGTATACTCCTTCTGTCAAGATGTTGACAACATGAAGATAACCTAAAATCTGGTCTATGTATCTTTTGTCTAAGATTCAAAGAGTCGAACAGATCTTTACTGAGGGCTTGCTGGTTTAATCAAACTTTAGAATAAAATTTGATTATTAGGGTAGATCGGTTTTTTGAGAACCGTTGTTTCCTGAGTTGCAATTGGTCTCCTGATTACCGCCATTTTAAGGTTTTTTTTTTAACCATATGATTGTACCTTAAGGTGTGTTAAACACCTCAAGGAATGAGTTAATAAAAAATGAAAGAATGGCGGTAATCAGGAGACCAAATGTAACTCAGAAGACAACGGTACCAGCGGTTCTGAGAAAATCGATCCACCCTATGATAAATCAACCAACCAGAATATTATATATCACATTAGATTTTAAATTTATTGAATTTTACAAATAATTAAATTTTTAAATGGACATCGCATAAACGATTCCTTAAATGAGGGCCCTGGAGCCAAAAGCGCCAATCTCCATTTGTCGTTAGAATCAAAAGATCGTAAGTGTTGTGTACATAATATGCACTTACAATATTTTAATTCTAAGGCAAAATGGAGATTGCCGCTTTTGGTTCTAGACCCCTAAAATACATTAACAGATAACACCAGTCTCGCCATGCTGAATAAAGGCTCGCAGTGGCTGCAATAGTAGTGGTAGGCACATTACAGTATTATATTTTATAGTTTTCCGATATATGAAAAACTTTAAATATATATAAATATAAATTGTTCGTTCATTGGACCACAAATACCATCTCCATAATAAAATAAATTTACTAATACATATTTAAAAACAAATAATATTGTTTTTTAAGAAATAGCGCTCTAAAAGCGGCGCCAATTTTTTTCTGGTTTTGCTTAATTTTATTTTGTATACATAATAAAATATATATACAAGCTCATGAAGCTCTAAAGAGACAAGAAATGAGGCCATGCATGTTTATTATTATTATTCTGTCACATATTACTATTACATTTTATGTATTAGAATCTAAATTGGAATAAACACTATTTATTTTTGATAAAGTATAAATGTAAAGTATAAACGCGCGACGATTTTAAATTATTTTTTCCCAAAGGAAAAGTCCATGAAATATTAAAGATGAAATAAACGACAATTTGTCTTATTATTATTTTTTTCAATACAATTTATCTACGAATTAACTTCATTAAATTAATTCAATAAACAAAAAGTAGATTTCATCAAAATTTAAAACGCGTGTTTTTAATTAAAATTTCATGGTTAAAATTTGTTCATTATTCAACGTGCATATCCCATTGCCGAACAATTTTTTTTTTAAATTTTTTTTATAAAATAAAATATAGCTCAAATATTGGAATAGGTTGAGCGTATAATATTTCTGTTTTCATTAAAAAAATTCACTTCACAGCCCAGAAAAAGAATTATACATATATTTTGGCAGTGTTACATTGGTTTTCCTTCTTCTTTTTTTTATCTTCTTTTGAAACATTTCCCACATAGCATTAAACTAATTCTCTTTAATATACTTTCTTATTTTTTTTTTCTTCTTTCTTATTATTTGATTATATTTTCGTTATGCTTTTGCATTGTGCTTTCTAGGATAAGATGAAATGGAAATGTTGGATGACGCTAAGACGCGACACGAATGACGCGAACTTTTATTTTGAATCCCCAAAAAATGTAGGTATATATGTTTGTACTATACAGACAACAAAATACAGAATAAATTGACTTCAGGCGTGCATACCTTCATTTTGTGTAATAACCAAATTATTTTCGTTCTTAAGCTTTCGTTCTCAAGCTGTGCGAGAATTCTTTAGGGAGTATGTTGTAAAGAAATTAATTTGACACAACCTTATTTTATAGAAGAAATTCATTTTGAAATTCAGAATGTACATTGTCGTGTTCCATTTTGTGTTTACTGAACTGAGATAATAAAGGACGTTAACTTAAACGTAAGGTTGTCAGAGAAGAAATGTTATACCTAGTGTTATTCAATATCCTTATATTTATGTCTAAAAATATTGCTGTATTTCATTATCTATACAGGTAGAAAAAAAAATATTTTGAAGTAAAACCAAAAAAAATAATTTATTTTTGCCTTACCGATTTATCTCCAAGTTGCTCAACTCTACAATGTAGAAATGCTGTTTGACCAACTCTAGCGGTGATATTACGTGGTACATCAAAGTCAAAGTATGGATGCAAGGACATATTTTGGTCCAAATGGTTTTCTTCGTTGGCAGATGTTTTTGTTATGTCTGAAATAGAAAAGAAAGAAAAAAACATTTTGTTATAATTAACATAATATCTTTGAATGAAATACTTAAATTTAGTTTCAGCATTTTGATGAATATACGATAACGTTATTTGAAACGTAGTTTATATATTTGAAACCTTTTGTTGTACAATCTATTTTCTCTGTCTTATGTTGTTGTTTATAATTGTATTATTGGGATATACATTATACATACCATAAGCCTAAATATTATACTTCTTTGTAAAACAACAAAATATTTCTATTTCAAGAAAAATTTCAACATTTTTGTGAAAATAAACACAATTTCTAGCACTCAGGCTGTTCATTTTGGCTAGATAAAAGCATACAAGCGCACAGTTTTGTTTTCGGAAGGGGGGCGGGGGGTAAATTTAAAAAACTGATGTAGAATAATGTTTTCTTCAAACAAATCTCGAAAGAAACCGCGATGACTATTTTTTTTAAATCATAAATCATAAAATCAAATATAAAACCGCATTTTTTTTTTCAAAATATAAGGGGAGGGGTAATACACACTCACACTGTTTTGTATGGTACAAGCATACAAAGCGAGTTAAAATCGTAAAACATAATGTTTTCAACTGAAAACTTAATTCAGCGGATTGAAAAAATAGATACATGCTATTCTGGAGAATTCCATTGATCATCACCTGTAGTGTGCGTAAAGTGCAATGTTCGATATTATATTTTATAAGATATCTCTATACCCATAATTTATTATATATAATGTTATAAAACATTTTTGTGAAAAGTAAATAAAAAAAAATAATAGTAAGAAAAATGGTTTCGCCAAAATTGGGCATAAGAATGTTTTATGCAATTTTATTCTCAGAATTCAAATAATAAAAATATTATTGTATTGTTCGGATTTTATTTATAAAAAGGTCTACCTGGATCAACAGGTAAATGCGTAAACGTAACGTTATATAAATATGCTTATTTCGCTGAATCATTTGTAGAGATTTACCCATTCCCAAATATTTTTAGAACTCCGAAATTTCATTTCATATAGAAAATTCTTGAAATTTTGTTTTTTTTTGTAACTAAATAAAAAAAATCTCCGAAAGAAAGATACATATTTATTTTTAATGGAAGATTCTTTGAAAAGAGCTGCTACTACTTAAATTATAAAACAATGTAAATTTACAGATCATTTGCTAAATTATTCTATTGTTTAACGAATCGAAACCATTACAGTGGTATTTAATTTTGACGATTTTTTAGCGGTCTATCCAATCACACTATCCCGTGCAACCTAGCTATATAGATGCCGGTATAGCTAGTTATAGATTTGCGTAAAGGGCGTTAAAGGAATAATCAACGGTTTTGTTATCGGTCGATGTCGATCGCTATAATGTAATAATAACTGTATCTGCAGTTAAAGTTGACAATAGTCAAAATGTTGAAAAACGGCCATCTAGTGAAACGTATTCCTGGGTATTCCTTGAATGGATTTACAAAGTTAATAATATATTCTTAACGCTTGAATCTATTTACATGCCATGCCGTATATATTCTACTTTTTTCAAATTTAATTATTTATGATGATAATTTCATTGAAATTAACATAGCTTATTTTAAATAACGCCTGTAAGACAGACCACTTTATAAAAATAAGTTTGTATGAAAAATTTGACATTAAGAAAAGTAATCATAGATGTCTCATTTTATCTATTCAACCGCCTTAATATTTTCCATTATTCATTTTTTTTTAAATTTTGTTATTATAGCGCCGCCACGAAGTTTGAACCTTCAATCTTGATGTTATAAATGTGTCGTCTTATCCACTAGTCTATCTGAGGCTTACGTTGAAGAACAAATGTATGTTATAATACAGATCTTTATAAGTCGTTATTGTTCTTTATAGGTCGTTATAGTTCTTTAAAGTATATAATTGTTTTCATAACAATCTTTATAGCTTCTTTAGCTTCTTTAACGTCCTTCATGACATCCACAGATATTTTTTAATTCTAATTTCTTTATTTCTTTGGCTGAGTTTCGTATAAATTACTTAATTAGATATACTTTACAGATATACTAAAATCTATCATCTATTTATGATTGTTTTCATTTAAATTAGACTATTTGGTAAAGAGCAATGACGAAAAATTCTATACAGCTGTCTTTAAGGAACTTCAAAAAATAATAACGAAATGAAAATATTAATAGATAAACAGCTTTGACGAAAAATCCTAAATATAGCGTTTAAGACCTTTATAATGTAATAACGATATGTGAATATTTTAGACTTTTAAAGAAATTTTGTATCGTAAACGATATAGAATTTTAACTAAACATATCGATGCATAACTATTTTGAAGGTCTATAACGACAAATACTATACAGAGCGTTAACCAAACTTTAAAGTCCTTCAAGCTGCTTTATAAAACGTTAAATTTTTACATCATTCGATAGACATCGTTATAGATAAATAAAGTTGCTTGAAGCTTGGTTGCGTGGGAGCTGAGAGGTGGGACGTTTGAGAACAAAATACTTAACCCAGATCAAGCCGACGGATATCGATTTTTCTACCTACCGATACGGCCACTGTACCATATACGGTACACTAAATATTAAATTGTTTTTTCAAAATAACCACCCTAAGTTTCCCCAATTGAATTTTCCCATATATGGTACACCTGATTCCAGAGAAATTATAGAAATAATTTTTTTTTTGCTGGAATTTAGAACTTATTTTAAGTAAAATATACCATTTTCAAACAAATATTTGGACTCTAAAGGGAGGTAAAAAAAAAGTGTACCGTATTCGGTACAGTGGCCGGATGTGGGTTCAACAACAACAAAGTTTCAAATTTATTATACAATATTAAGAAATAGTGTAAGGAAAATCAATAAATTTTCATATAACTAAAACTTTATTGGAATAAAGCTAAATTGACTGAATCAAATTTCTATTAACTCTCCCCTATAAAAAACAAAACTAAAATATAGTATATAAAAAAAGTGAAAAAAAAAAACTATATTTATCATGAAAATAATTTAACGAAAAAGTGATAAAATTAATAACATGTCATCATAAATTTTAAATGGTCCGCATATTGTAAAGTATTATCACTGATGATATTTAAATAACCATGTTGGAGGCCACGATTAATAACTATATGTGTTTTGTGGTACCGAACCAAACCCACAATAACTGAAAAAACCATTTTTGAAATTCCCTTTCTGATTTCCGTTATCTATTATTCCGGAAAAAAGCATTATACATTACAACACAAAAATATACATTTTTAAATAGTCGGGGTGTTCTGCATTATTGGCTTCAGTGCTGTTGAATAGAATATACATACAATGTTGTACCGACCAAACAATGTACATCTAGAATAGTAAAATGGGCTTGATATTGCTTCTTTTTTTTCTTTTTTTTTAATGGAAAATAATGTTTGGCGGTAACCTTACTTGTCTAAAATACATATTGTATATATTTTGTAAAATATTTAAAATATAAAATAGGTTTAATTTAAAAGGTTTGAGATGTAATGGTATGGAAATGATTTTTTAATTCTTTTTGATTTTATGTAATATCCATTTAATGCAAAATAGAAAATGATAAAAGTGAGATTTTATTTTATTAATTTTAATATTTTTCTACATTTAAATCATTACTACTGCAAAAGATTTAATCTCACTCAAATTACCGGCATAATAATTTGCGAACAAAACATATACTCGTAACATATAACAAATAATATAATTTAAGGAACATTAAATAATTCATTCATTATTTCGTGTATAGAAAATGGCCTGAAGGGCATTAAGTTCGCGGTGATTCCATTATATTATAATAATTTAATGTAATAAATTTTCAGAGTGAGTTCGTTATGAACAAAATGAATATAAATAATATTTTGAATAGGAAAAGTCTAAAGTTGGTATATTTTAACAATAATAAAAGAAACATAATAAAAGGGAAGAAAATAATATTATGTTTTCGATGAAATGCTAAATGAGATTTATATGTTTTTTTTTTTTTTTTTGTTGTTGTATAATGAACACGTTGTTTTAATGAACAATTTAATTATAAATTGGTATAAGGTCTTTATATTGTGTGGTAAATAAAATTATGAGAAAATATTTTATGGTAATTTGATTTCGAAACCTGAAACAATATAAAGTATCTCTACATTTTGTTTGTTTAATTTTTTTTTCAGTGACGAATTAGCATTGACTTTAATGTCGCAAAGATTACCATAAAAGTCGCTAAATTATAGGTGCACAGGCTTTTTATCGCATCCAAATAAATTTTTCTTTCTATCATTATAATTTATTCGTTTTTGTGTTGCTATTGTAATAACAAATTAAGTGTTTTTATGTGCTATAATCTATGATTTTTCAGCATTATTAAAATATTTAATTGAAATTATGATTTTAAAATGTTTTAGTGGTTGAATTTTTCATTACTGTATAATGTATATATTATTTGAGATTTTAAATGAAAAAGATAAATAAAAACTTTTATGTATTTGTTAGAAAACTTATAAATTAGATATCACTTACTACAGTGTTGGCACAGATAATTTTACAGATAATAAATTAAAAATGATTTGCGTGAGCAAAAAATAACAAAATGTTTGAGGGTTTAAAAAAAAAAAATGGAAAAAGATATTATTTACAAATAAAGTTTAAATATAAAAAAAAATATCTGAAATTAGATAATAGATATTATCTAGATAATTTATCTTAGATACTTTTATCTAGATGATGACAGAACTGCACTTACAACTAGAAAACAACGAAAAATTGAAGAAAAATAAAAAATCAACGATTGAAAAATTTGATTATACATTATATAATTATTTTTTACAGGTGAATATCGCATCCTAATAAAAAAAAAACCTTAATGTATGAGAGTCGTAGTAAAATTGCAAATAAATATAGCAAAAGCCTCACATGTTAATGCCACGTGGATTGCGTGGCTAGTCCATCACTGCAATAATCGCTTGAGATCCATTGCCGACTGTGAAAAGTTGTTAATGGCTTAATTTCAAATAAATTTCCACGTTACTGATAATAACTTTGGTTAAAGTGGTCACAATTCGAAATCTATTTGTGACAAACAATTTATTATAAAACTTTGTTAGGGAAAAGAAGTTTATTTTGAAAATGATTTGAATTCAAATTATTTATAGTCATTTTATTTGATTATTACTGAATGCTTCATTAAATACGGTTTGCTTTTGGTTTGACATGAATTTAAGCACGAATGAATAAAAGTTCAATTATGTTAAAATAAAAGCCGCACTCACAAGAAAGGTAAAAATAAAATTTCTGTTTTCCTTTTTCTCATTATTTTTTATCCTCTTAAATAAGAAAATCAAGATACTTCTTTTTGTTCTATTTAATGTCGTCCCTTCTAATTGGTAAATCGAATGTTAGATAAAATATGTAATCAATAATCATGTCGCATTCACGAAAAACTAATTTCCAAAAAAGGAAAGCAAAAATAGAAAATCGCTGATATAGAATCGTAAATGAAAAACAAGTAATTTAATTATGGAAATCATATTGAAGTAACACCTTGCCGCTATTCAATCAACAATTGATTATTGCATTCTCTTTCATTATTTTCGATATTATAATGATTTATTTATAAAATGAATGATAGAAAAATATTTCTTTTTTTCTGACCAGACTACTTTCACAACAACTTTTTTTCTTTTCTATTTTTATCTTTAATTGCTTATGGATGCAGAAATTTTGCTTTCATACAATTTTATTAAGATTGAATATTATTTTCTGACAACACAAAAGAATAAATCATTGTATATTTCATAGTGGCAAGACAATCATATGTTTTGGTTGGCTGATTCAAATTTGAAGATGATTGATTGATTATTTCTTTCATTAAGTCTACAAATTAAAAAAAATTGCACAAAGTAAACTCAATTCAGTTAAAGTAAACGAAGAACCGATGTAAGAATTGTGAACAGAATTGCTATTCTGGGAATATATATTCAAATAAAACCTATATAGGCAAAAAATATATTTTTATGGAACTGAAATTCAATGAAATTTGTTCGAAAATATTTTTTATAATATTATTTTAATAGGTTTTGAATCAGTTTCATTAACTTTAATAAATTGTCTGACTATAAAGTATTGACTGATATATCGTTATCTTAATCTGATATTTCTAAATATAATCCAATAAAGGAAACCAATAGAATTTAATAAATCCTCTGGTCATATAGAATTCTTTGAAAAAACTTAAGGCGGCTGAATAGTCAAAATGTTGAAAAACGGCCATCTAGTGAAACGTATTTTTGGGTATTCCTTGAACGGATTTACAAAGTTAATATATATTCTGAAAGTTTGAATCTTTTTACATGCCGTATATATTCTATTTTTTTTAAATTTAATTATTTATGATGATAATTTTATTAAAATATGTTAAAGCGTTTCATATCATTTTTCAACTCTTTTTTTTACTATTTAGAGACATATTTCGAATATGATGTCTGCAGAAGAAAAATAGTTAATAGAATTCTACATGCCGTATATGTAGCACTTTTCTAATTTTAATTTGTTTTAAAAAGTTATTAAAGAAAATATTAAAAATGTGTGAATTTTGTTGAACATAACCTACTTTAAATAACGCCTTTAAGACCATCTTAATAAAAATATTGTATGGAAAATTCGACATTAAGAAAAGTAATCATAGATGTCTCATTTTATCTATTCAGCCGTCTTAAAGGCATTAATCTAACTGCCACAAGCTTCATTTTGCCTTGAACAAAGTTCGAAACGTATCGGTTAATAAAAATTAATTGCTTTCAAATACTTAAAATTTTACCCTTCGATATAAAATTTATTGTACAGAAATTGTTTCACTTTGTCACGTATTAGTTATCGATTTGTGCTATCGATTTTCATACCCGTGTGGTTCGTGTACCTCAATAGTTTTGTATCGTATATCTATTTAAAATATATGTCACTATCAAATGCTCAATTCAACTCTTATAAAAGATACTTGTAAAACTTTTCCATAAGCCTAACCAAGCGATTCAAAAACATTAATTTAAAACTTTTTAAAAGTCATCGACAAAAACTATTCTAAAACTTTTAAACAAAACGGATGGAAAAAAACAAGTTTTTTTTGTAACACGTTTAAACAAGAAAAAAATTTCAACGATATTAAACTTTTTTTAAGCACCTTTCGGTTGTCCATCTATATATCCATCCATCCATTAAATTTTTCACAAACCTTATAAATTATATTTACCTTGAAAAAATTTCAGCTGAAATATTAGAATCAACACAGGTAATCCATCGGTAATGTACATCATGCTTTGATATTGCCCAATTTAATATTTTCTCTTCTTTTTTTTACCACAGAGTTTCTGCTTATGCTGAGAGTGTCTACCAAAACTGTTTCAGAATAGTTTCCGTTTATTTGTTTTTATTTTATTTTTTTAACGATATTGCATATTTGTGGTGCTGTTGTTTTCACATCCTTTATCTCTTTCATATATATGATATTTATGTTTATTTTTCATATTTTTTTTTTCACATATTCACTGTTTTTTTTATTATTATTATTATTATTTTAATTTTGAATGGTTAGTGAGCACTGTATGGTATTATGTAAATATTATATATGGAGTTTGGTTAAAATTACCAAAACATAACATATACACTCACGCAACACTGCTGCTTTTATTATTCTTTAGGGAACTTTTTATTTACTTGGTTATTATTATGGTTTGTTCGTTTATTTGTTCTATTTTTCTCATGTGAGCTTTCCTCACGTTATATTGCTGGCAGGGTTTCTTCCATGTAATTTGCATTGTACATGTTTTACATAGCTAAAATGTATGCAAAGTAAGTAAAAGATTTACAATCTTCTATTTTAAAAGTAGAGGTTAACCCTTATCAAGTTCAAGGTTGATCTTTTACCATAGAAATAGGAAACATAAGCTGAGATGCTCGTATTATAAATTCTTATTTATTTTAAAGTTAATAAATTTTCTTCTGTTGACGATAAAAAGTGTACGTGTTTTTAAATATACCATTCAATATTTTGCAAAATATATTTAATAAATAAAGTTTTATGATTTGTATGAATACGCAAATTGATAAATTTAACGTATTTACGGTTTATAAAAGTTCGAAATGAAGCAATTATTTTATTTTTATTTTCGACTTATAAGTTTATTTGAAATTCCGACTTGAAATATGAGGTATTTCACTTTTTCTAACACCCGCACTTTTTTCAATTCAAAATATTCTAGTAGCAAGTCTAGTCTACATCAGGCAGTTCCATTTTGTTGGTGTTTCAAATGAACTTACAATTCAAAAATAAAAATAAAATTTTCATTATAAAGAAAAAAAAAAACAATAATTTCTTATTTTTCGCAATCAATCTTTTTGGTTCTAATTAAAATATTTTGTTGATTAGCTTGACAATAATCGATTTTTCTATTTTTTTTATTTATTGGTCAGTAATTTAATGAATTATTATTGTTAATATACCTACAAAAACTTCCTACTAATACGTAATTCACATTTCTACATTATTCGTATAAGTTTCGTAAAACCCGAGGTAAAACCGCAGTCGAAAAACAAATATGATAATAATATTTCATATTTTCACCATTATTCGACATCAAAATAATCCAACTGAGCTTATTATTACATTAAAATATGAATAATTAACGATTATTCTTTTCTTTATTTTTGGATTTTATTGTGGGTATTCTTTCTGAAAAATATATAATTGACATGCTTAATAATAATGGTGCACCTAGTGAATGTATATTAAATGAAAAGACTACCCATTAAAATGAATACAGTCGGAAAATGTAACGATCTTTTTTAAGAGTCAAATTATTTTCTTAAATCGATTTTCCCTTCTTTTTTTCCGTTTTTCAGCGCTTCTACTTTTTCTTATAGCTAACAATTATGCTAACCAAAAATTCTTAGGCCATTATTTTTAAATGTTCTCTCAGTTTTGTTCTCATGAAAATGAACTTTAATAAAATTGGATGACATTTGGGAACAAACAGATTTGGCAAAAGCTATCTCTATAGAAAAAAAAAAAAAAGAAGGAAAGTTGAGCAATTTATATCTAACAACTTTTTTTGGAAAATTTCACATTGAGCATGCTGAAATACAGAATCGCAGAAGTTTTTTTTTTTTTTTATTCTTTTTATTGCATAGTCATAATGGTGATATTAAACGAAATTATTCGTCTAAGATTTTACTGGCTATTGGCAGAAAATTCCAATTCAAAATACATAATACCGAGTGAACCACGTAAAATTGTATGAGTACATAAAATTTTAAATTCAGTGAATATATAATTACACGTTGAAAACATTAATTATTATTGATCGTAATTTAAAATCAAATCTGAAAAGTAAATATTTACACGTGATTTATAAAGTAAAATTATTACACGCGCAATATTCAATATTTACATTCCGCTTTGTGATTAAAATTTCATGATTTTCACGGTAAAACTTAATTGGGTACACTATCCATGATTATACACTGCCGATGAAAACTATAAAAAAAAAAAAACAAATAATTTTATATATGTTGGAAAATATTTTCAGTTTTTTTTTTTTCATGTTTTATTTGAAATATTTCAGTATTTCATGAGGATATGGGTGAGAGGTACGAGTACCAAACCAAATATAAAATATGTTAAAATGGAAATGAATTCACGTACTCAATCTCAATGAGCTTGCAAATAATGTGTCACAATCTTGCTTTTATGCGGAATTTCGTTTTTATTTTTTATTAAGAAAAAGTAAGCTGACGTGCGTGACTCAATTATGGTTTTAAATTGAATGAATTTAATCATAAATATTAACTTAATCCTTGTATTTTTAATATAATCAGGGTTACAGGAAAAATAAATCTTTTCTCAAAATATATTAGTGATGAATTTGAATTTTTGTACACACATTTTTTTCAATAAAAAAAAATTATACTCAAATTTTCATAATTCGTATTCATTCGTAATTTTAAAATGGTTAGTATTTAAATGTCGACGAGAAAAACAATAATACGATGTTTTCAAATATTATTTTCTCATAATTTTCACTGAAATTGGAAGAAAGACTTTTCATCCGAAAATTCGCTATAAATAATGAAATTAATTTCATTATTCTTCCGTCCTATTCCAAATTTTCATTTAAAATATATATATGTATATAAATACCTATATAAGATTTTTGCTGACCCAATATAACATTTTTTGTTTGAAAATGCTAGAAATCAAAAATGATGATTTTATTTAATACGAATATTTAAAAAAACGTCAATTTTAATTTTTTTTTAAACTAGATTTCGAAGATTTTATATCATATATAAATATTGTATATGAGTGCAAAAAGCGATGATGGAATTAAAAGAAATAAATAATTATTAGATGATTAGATTAAAACGTAACAGTGTATTATTGCTAAAAATCTGAATAATTCTAAGAAACAATTGTTTTCAATGAATCTTCTAATGTGTATCTGTATATAAAAAAATATATATGATGAATTATTTTGTATTAATAATTTGATGTAAACGAGCACAGCATTTATTTATTATAGAATTATCTACTCAGTTCGTATCGTACCGAAATAATTCATCAAGTTTTAATTCCCAGAATATTTAAAATATATTAATCCAATATCAAATATCTTACGCAGAAAACTAAACTTCCATTTCACTGCTTTTACTAATTTGTGAGTATTTATGTTTATTTTAGTTTATATCATAGAGAAATCATATATCAAGATACCTAAATACATTTAAAGTATTATAGCAACAGAGAATATCAACAACCCTGGAATATGCAAAATAAATTACGATATGATTTTAAATGACTATTCAGAAGCACACCCAATTACATCTGTTAAAATAAAAATTATTGAATTCACATAACTATAGCATTGTTTGCACCATAAATATTGTCACCTGAATATTGTGAAAATATTTTTAAATTCATAGAATTTCAAATAATAATTTGACTTTTTAAACCGTAATTGGTACAAATTAAAAATTTCTGCTATTTAATTTGAAATTTAAATCGGTTAAATGATCATATATAAAAAGCAATACACTCGCACAAATATTTTACAATTATTTCAAATAGTTTCATTGAAATTTAGTTATCGATAATAAAAAAAATTATATTGCTAGCAATTTCACAAGAAATAAAAATCGCTAAATTCCTAATAAAAAAAAAAAAAAAAACAATAGATTTGAAGTACTAAATATCAATTTCTATGACCTATTCATAAAATTAAGTTTTCATGTTAATCTGTTCTTGATATTTAAAGATTTATTTTAAGGAACTCAAAGTCTTCAAATTATTATGTAATACAATAATACATATATAAATAAATTCAAATTTACGAATACTTTACATTAAAAAAAAATATCGGTATACTTAAATATACGTATTATAAATTTATATAATAATAATAATAATAATTCTTCAAACACCCACGAGACTTCATAAATAAATACATTTTTGATAAATTGTATATGATAACCATTAATCAATCACATCAATCAGTATTATTATTTATTTTCAATTGTGACAGCTTAAGTATAACATATAACATAATTTAATACATAAATGCGATCGTACGTTTCACAATTTTGAGCATATAGTCTCACAAATTTAAACATAAATTGGAATTATCTCACTGCGTAACACAAACCTTTAAAATATTTTTTAAAAAACATCACTATTTAAAACAATTTTGTTTTTTCTTAAATTTTTCAATAATTTATTAAAATTTACAATGCATCAATCTTCGAGAAAAAAAAATATACCTAAATGATTTTTTTCCACACCCTTTGCAATTAGAACGCCTTTTATACTATTTTCATTTTTCCCTTAATCATTTGCAAAACTATTTTAATCCTTTTTAATCCAGAGATTTGCTGTGAGTAAACTACCCTATCTATTATCGCCATCCATAAACATTTTCACACTCATTTTTACTATATTGTAAATTATAATAATGCTTATACATTCCAATCCGCAATGCCGTCGACCTTGCGGGTAGCGAATAGTACACTTGCACAATTACGACTGATTGTGAGACATATAGACCAGCTTTTCATATCGCACCATAATAAACTAATATACGGAAAGCTTTCAAATTGATAGAAAAGCTTTCGTCCCAGAGAGATTCTATTATGTGGAATGATTTTGATAAAGAATTCGCTCACAAGTTCCACACACATAAAATTACGGTACTGGAAAGTATATAATAAATATTATTTTCTCTCTTGGATATATTTCAACAACTATAGGCTTTTACGTTCAAACTTTTTTCTTTCTTATTATATATAAGTTAGCTATAATCTTTATTGACTCTAGTATTAAATATAACTATTATCATTTTAACAAGAATATATTTCATGGTTTCAACGATTTTCCTCCTATTTTCTCCATATTAGTTGTGGGCCATAGCAAAAAAAAATCTTTTTATATAAGTTAGTGCACGAATATATATATTTATTATAAAAGTACTTATAACAAAATCTAGCACATAAAGGTATGTGCGATTGTATGTGTGTTTGGGGGGGATGAAATGATTAAGCAAATATCAAAATATTAAGAATAAAAAAAAAAAAAAAAAAACGGGAAATGGTATTTTGAGGTTGAAAAGGGAATGATTGCATATGCGATACTGGCATGAACTTTTTATATTATATTGGTGAACCGGAAGCATGAACAAGATAATTATAATTTGCGCGCAAGGTGTTTCGGGTATTTCAACATATATTTCTGTTCTTTTACTATAATCGCACAGGAATAATAATCATTAATTTTATGTATATTAGTCATCCATATTCTATTCAATTGGGCTTATATTGTTGTATAAAATTGCGTTAGGCACGAAATAGTATGCTAGTAATTATGGTAATTAAGTGTTAATGTTTGATGGCTTGTTATCGTATTAAATTGTAGTTATAATATTTGGGATAATGAACTAATAAAATGATTTTTTTTTTAACGTGACTATACATTTAATATTAAAATGATTGGTTTGTTATATTAAATATATATATTTAATAATTTTTGAATGTTTTAACGATAGTAAGGCAAAGAGAGCGTTTGTTGTTTACAGATAATTGACCTGCCAATGTAATGAACATGTTTATTGTCCTGTAATAAATGGAAAAATTATTAGCTACTATTCAACGATTATAAGAAGAATTCAGATATATGTGGTATTAGTGCATTATGGGTCATAGATGTTTTACTATTTAGTTGGTATTTCTTATGTATTTAAAATAGCTAAATGTCACGATTATTTAATATTAATAGTTAAAAAAAGTGTATTTATGTAAAGTAGTGATCAGAGTTGGTATGGGTTAAATTAAGAAGATATAAATCTTTTTGTTTTAACGATTTAAATCAATTGTTATTTTTACTTTTGACAAAAATAATTGTATTTATCGAGTTTTCATTAAATATTCCAATCTTAAAGTACATTTTATGTATTTTTTCTTTGCTTAGTTTATTCCAATAAGCTACGCGTAATTGTAATAAAGTATGCTTTGAAAACTATATAAAAACGCTGGTACTCATTATTAGTTATTTATTTATTTAAAAATATAAAGATTTTTACTTATCTCTTTCCTTTAAAATTTAAACATAAAGTCAGAGATGATGTTTTTTTTGTTTTTTTAAAAAAAAACAAAACAAACGTTTTTTTTGTTTTTAATTGTTTTTTATTGTTTTTAATGTTATCATTGTTTTTTTTGTTTTTTTTTTAACCAGAACTAAGTAAATAGCAACACACAATGATATATTGCACTGTCTTAGTGTATACTGTCAGGTGTAACTGTGACAGTGATTCATTTCATATATTTAAATATCTATTCTTACAGAATAAATTTTAATGAAATAATTTTTTTATGAATAAAATTTGACATTTAAAAAACTGCTGGAGGGCAAACATTGTTATTCCTGCTCGCTTTCTTTAGGCTTTTTCTGAGGATTCGGTAGGCGAATGTTGATGATTGTGCCACCGTTGGACGCAGAATAGAAATGTATTTAAAATATATGTACAGTAGACTCAAAAATTGGATGGTAAATTTTTA
>JAABKK020027817.1:0-16393 GCA_011634745.2 Catotricha subobsoleta | reverse complement strand
TTACGTGTACGCTGTTAGGCGGTTGATTTTTATCCACCCTATCTGCGTACACTTACATATAAATTATACATGTACGCTAGGCGGGTTTACGTTATTTACATAATAAAAATAAAATAAAAATATTATTGCAACATTCGCAAGGCAACTGTAATACGTAAATCGTTTTTGTTTTGGTTATTCGATGTTAATAGTGACTAACTTTTTGTGTATACATTTGCCTAAATTTATACAGTAGACTAATAAGCCGAATTCTCGGTAATCATGGACTTTTTTATTTTCGTCTAATTTGAAACATTTTGATTTAGTTAACACGAACTTTTTCCCTTTTTTTTTATAATACAATGCAATAAAATTCATATTAATGAATATTATTTTCACAAAATACTTGTTTAGATGCTTTAGATGATAAATAAATCATAAATACATAAGATAACTTCTCACGTTGATTTTTATGGGTTCGCGTTAACGGTAGTCAACTGCATAGTATATTGAAAAAATACACATACTATTAACACCAAGTAACAAAAACGAAATCGACTATATTAAGCTTCAAATTTGATTATAAAGAAACCCTAGTTGTTGTACGTTGTACATTTTGTAGTCAATTCATTTCACAAACCAATGTATATCAATTGAGTTCCTTTTCAATAAATTGTAAAGAAACAGTTTATAATGTTAAAAAAGTAAATATGAAATTTTTACCTTTTATCGAATATGTCTATTTGCTATAAAAATATTCAATATTTTCAAATGAAAGAAGCTCCAAAATATTTAGATTCATATTTTTTTTTTATTCGGCAGATATCTTTACAGATAAATAAAAGACAAGAACTTAAAAGGTTTTCTCCCCGATTCTGTCGTACACCACAATAGGTATGACTACATTAGCTACTGTGCAAATTTCTTCTGAAACTTTCTATTTTTACAATGCGCTACTTTTATAAAGAAATTTGACCCTTAAATAACTTTTTTCAAAACAAAAAAGAAGAAAAATAAACAAACATTAGAATTTTTTTTTAAATATTCGGGTTAATAATAATAAATATTGACATAAAAATAGTTCACAGAAAATAATATTGACTGTTTTTTTTTCTGTTTTTTTTTATCCATTTTTTATTTTTTGTAAATCTTATAAATATATAAAAAAAGAACAATATTTTACATAATGCATTATAGTTAATGCCAGTATTTTAAAGCCAATAAACTTTTCAAAAGCAATTTCGTTAATGAAGATCACTATCATCATTACTCATAATTAAATTATAATAATTTATATTAGCCAGTTTCGCAAACATTTATCATTATTTATTTTAAAAATTCATATTGCATAAAGAAATATGTAATAAAATATTAATAACTAATATACTTATGCGCAAAAATAGATTTAGTGATATATATTTCTGCTAATTATTTGAAACAACGCTAATAATTTTATACTGTGGTTTACATAGGTATAACAAACATACAAGCACCAATTTACACATACTCCATCCACATACTTTTTTTTTTCTATATTATTATTTAATACATATTTATTGTACCGACATTTTGTTTTAATGAACGTAATCTATTTTGGGTATATATAGTTTATATTACTCTCAACTAACAGATTCGTGTGCGTTACAATTAATTGGTTTTTTTTCAATTAATTGTGTGAAATAACGCTATAATTTCGAGAAATCTTTTAAAGCGAGAAATCATTTTTTTTTCTCTTTTTTTTGTTATTTTCTTCCTTTTTTTTTGTATAATTTTTTTATTTGTGAAAACACATATATTTGTTAAAAGGAAAAACAGTTTTGTGTGAAGGAGAGTAGGTTTTACTGCTAATTGCTAATTATTATTATAATGATTTGTTTGATTAACTATGCTGTTATTGATTTTATAGTAAAATTTAAATACAATTGTTGACAAGTTTTCGTTGCGGTTAATTATTGATGTTTTGTAAAACTTAAAATTTTTTGAAAATTTTTTGTTACTAAAAAGCTTATTTAAATAAAAACAACAATTTCGATGTTCAAGCTTTTTTTTTTTTTTAGATTATTAATAAAAGAAAAACCTAAAGCTTCATTTTTAGTTAAAACTAATTTTAAAAAAATTATAAAAGTCATATTTTCTGGTAAGTTATGTTGTTAATTATTAATTGGTACATTTTGTATTTTAACAATTATATTAGATCTCTGGCAAATAATGTTCAATATATTCGAAAATATTATACCTACATTTTTGTCTGTTGTTGCAATTCATAAAATATATGTATCCACTTTCGCATTATCGCAGTATTACGATGAACATAAAGGAAGTATACTTACAATACACACACCTAGACTATATATTATTGTTCAAATTGGCAATAGTTTAACTCGAGAGAAAATGTATTTTTTTTTAAAAGTTTATTGAAGAATGTAATAGTAGATAAGTACGAAACGAATGCTTTAGGGAATGATGACAGACTTACCTTTTTAATGCTATTTTCACACACTGATTATTCAAGCATCCTATGATAATTCAAGTAAATAAAAATAGCATAACTGTGAAATAACTTTTAGGTTAACAAAAATCGTGTTGGTTACGTTACATTTCCACTATAAACTGTAGTCACCATAAAAATAAAGAAAAATCCACGACTGCATGGTGTCCATACCATTTACGTTATTTTGTTATATAGCATAGCAGAACTTTTAAAGCTTATAAAAGTACATGTTTTATTGTTCAATAAACACTTCACCATTTCTCCAGCCTACCCTAAAATATATTTACGTTTTCGTGTAAGTAAACAATATATTTTATTTTCGTAACTCTTAGGCCCGTATAAATTTAAACGTCGAGATACATGTAATGAGCCTATTGCGAATCAAGTTGTGATTGTTAGAAAACTTTTGGAAAACATACCCATAGTTTTTTTTTTGTTCTATTATAGGCAATATAAGCAATATATAGTAAGGTGGATCGAAAATGCAGGATTTGAGCAATTGAAAGGTCTTAGGGCAAAAAAGTTGCCAAATGAAAAAAAAAATATTTTTGGCCATATTTTTTTTGAAGATCAGCAATTTTATGTTCTGTGAAGAAATTTGACAGTAATCTAGTATAAATCTAGCGCCCCTGGTCTGAACACGATCGGACCACAAATGGCCGACGGTTGTTAACCCTTTCGTACTTGAAAAATTCGATTAAAATATAATTATTGTTTTATTACTTCTTGCAAAATTATTATATTATATATTATTATTATATATCATTGGGACAAAAAAAGTCGCCAAAAAAAAAAAAAAATGTTGGCCATATTTTTTTTTTGGGTTAAAAGTTAAGTTTAGGACCACTGAGCTACTCAGGCCTAACTTTTAACCCATAAAAATGTATGGCCAAACATTTTTTTATTTTCATTTAGCAACTTTTTTTGCCCCAAGACCTTTGAATTTCTCAAATCCCGCATTTTTGATCCACCTTACTATATATATAGGCAATATGTACGCGTCATATTTACTACTATTATAATATGTTATGTCATTTATTATCAGCACCCGCACATTTGTTAAAACTAATTACGAATATGTTTAACAATATATAGTTTTGTATACTGGAATAGCACATTGTGTTATTACTTATTACATAATGTTGTATTAGCTGCCAATGTTATAACTTTTATCACCTATTATTTGGAAAAAGTTTTAATGACCACAGTCACAGTTAATCAATCAATTTCATTTTACTGACATTTTTCTTAATTTTTATTAAGATTTTTGTTTAGGTAAGGTTAATTGAACAGAGTTCCTTTTAATGTTTTTAAAATGTTTTTTTATAATTTTTATTTCAGATTATTCTGAGATTCGCGCGTATGGATTCAACACAATTTTTCTATCTATTTATTATTTATTCATTGATTTACTTATTTTTATTTATTTTTGTGTCAATTAGTTAGTAATTTAAGTACCAAATAGTATTTTTTTATTTTATTTTATTTCATTTATTTATTTATTATTTGTTTAAACAATAAAAATAAAATAAAACAACATATTTAGAAAATTATCGTAAATTTGTAATTCTTTGCAAATTAATTTCCAAACAAACTGGCATGCATGAATATTGCTAAATTCTAAATATTATATTTATATAGTCAAAAATCTTTAAACATATATTATTAAATTGAAAACATTTCCTTTATTTCGAATATTATAAATAAAATTGAAAATTGTTATTTCTCCTTTTTATTGGACGGTTGTGTGTATGTGAATAAAATAGGTTGATTTAAGACATATGGACGAACAAGCCGGAAGTAATATTGTTGATGTTGGCGTAGATCTATCTGAATTTTACATGTCTGTTGAATGGGACATACTGGAGGTGCCGGCTGTAAGGTGAAACAATTTATTATTATATTTTTATAAAATACATTTCTTTTTTCTATGTATATTTCATTTTTTTTCTTTTCTCTGAATTTCATGAGAAAGGTTTTGCAGTAAAGTTTGTTTTGGTAAAAAGTTTACGTTGGTTAAATTTTTGTTTTTGTTTTATTTCTTCTTCTTTTTTAATAGCACGCTTACGTTCCCATCAAAAAAAAATAAATAAATAAATAAACAGAAACTAAAAATTTGCACTTTACTTTGTAAAAATGTCATTTACAGAAATGAAAAATTCTACACATGCTGTGATGAACCCTACTTGGATATAACATTTAACATAACAATGAGACGAAAAACTCTATTTTATACTGTAAATATTATCATACCATGTATGGGAATATCATTTTTGACGGTACTTACATTTTATTTGCCCTCTGACAGCGGTGAAAAGGTAAACATTTTAATATGTGATAGGTTTGTCGTTTGTGGTAAACACTATTCATGTACAGTCTACAAATGTGTATATATACAAAATTATATATGGGAAATACAAGTATTATATAATTATATATATTTATCGTATCTACTTTCATAATATAAATTTGATTAACATTCGATCTAGCTGAAAACATAATTTAAATATGTAATACGAGCTAAATTAAAAGTAGTGAAAAAGATGAAGTAAAATAGAATTAATCGTGTCAACAATAAATAAATGATATTTAAAAAAAAATTATAATTATACCTATATTCTGAATATTTTCCATATATACTTACTCTATTTAGGTATTTAGTATTAGCGCATATTGATATGTTTAATTTAGGCCAAATGGAAACTATTTTTGTAATTCTGTAATCGATTTATATACAATTTTAAAGGATTTTCCAATGTTTTCATCTTGTCAAAGACGACCGTTTTCTATATTATTTTTAATTTCATATGATTCTCTATATGTAACCTAAATTGAAAATAAATTGAAAATTGCCTCTGAAGATTTATATTTGAAGTTCGTGTTAATTTATACATGCATAAATGCATACATGCGCACGCTTTTGTGTCCTGGGGGGGGGAGAGGGGTTTTAATTTTGAAAAAGTAAGATAGGTTAATATTTTCTCAAAAAAATCGACAAAAATCGCGTTGAACTTTTTTTTTTATCAATCATTTACAAAAAAAGAAACGAAATAAATTGAAAAACTCACGCTGTCCCTTTAGCGACTTTCAGAAAGCTCAACATACAATTTCTTCAAAATATAGTAAAATAATTTGCGTTACCCGTTTATTTAACATCGCAAAATCGTATTTTTTTTCACAATCTTAGGGAGGGGGTAATCTGTTCAACACCATACAAAAAAAGTTAGTATTTTCTGTTTAAAAACATAAAGAATATACTACTATTTTAATAAAAATCAACAGATTATTATTTCTCAGGCGGTGGTAATACTCACCCCACCCCACCACCCCCGTGCGCACGTATGTACATTTTAAAGAAAATTTAAACTATTAGTGAATTATTTAAAATTTGTCTTCCATTTGACACAAAACTCCTTCAATTTTGTTATGAATGTCAGTTTCATAGCATGTTCGTAGATTATACAGTATAAAATAATGTATATATCTTTACACATTTTTTAAAAAAAATATTATTTTTAATACTTCATATTGCCGGACACATGCGTCCTCTACTTTAACATATTCTGCCGACATCTAATAAATTAATAGTTTATTTACGTTTCGTAGAGAAATTGTATTTGTAATAATTCGTTATCGATCTACGGGATATCATTTAAGAAAAGATAATATAAAAATTTCGATAATAAACTAAAAATATTTGAAAATTATTCATGTAAAAATTGCTCATAATCATTTTTAATAGAACTGAAATTACTGAATTTAATTATTTTTATAATATTATCTATTGACTTTATACATATTATTATTCTATGTTACACTAAATATATTTTATTTCGATTAATCACAATTTCTGAACAACTTATATATAATAATACAATGAATTATATTTTCCATAAATTAATTTTGATTTAAGCCTAATATGAAACATATGTAAAATTATGATGATTAAACAATGATAATATCATAATGTTTTTACATTTTTCGTAATGATACGCTATAGAGAAACAATAAAAAAAAATGTATATATATACTTATATTTTGTATGTACATTTGTAGTGTTTAAAATAGCACAATAATTTCAATCAGATAAATTTTCCAAACAAATATTAATGAACTTTTTACATATTTTATTTTTGATGTTTTGTTTTAGGTCACACTATCAATATCAATTCTCATTAGTCTTCATGTGTTCTTTTTGCTTGTTGTTGAAATTATTCCGCCAACTTCTTTAGTCGTGCCTTTGCTGGGAAAATATCTAATATTTGCTATGATATTAGTTTCGATTAGGTAAATTGAATTACCATTGAATTTTAAACTGAAATGAATAGAAAAAAAATAAATATTGTATTACTGAAATAAGATATTTGTAATAAGTGTAATATTTGAGAGAAAAGTTTTTACTTCATCTTAAAGAATTTGTTTTGAATGAGATAACTTTCAAAGAAAAAAGAAGTACAAGATAAACTGTATTACCCTAGGTTTGTAATTTATTTTTTCTTCTTTCGTTTTGCAGTTAATGTATTTTTTAAGAAGAAAATTGAACGAAAATAAAACATGAAAAGCAGAAAAAAAATAAGAAAAAAAAATCAAATGCAAATCTAGTGTTAATATGTCGGGTCCAATTGCTTCAAATTTGGAGACGGTCTGAATATTCAGAATGTATAAACCATTTTAAAACAGGCTAAAAATGTCTTGAACTGAATTTATTTACTAAATGGACATATTTTTTTAAATAAAATAACAAGACATAAAACCGAAATTGCAATCAGTTTGCTTGTGTTTATAAGTATGTATTTGCTATTTGGATTATGTATTATTATTTTTTATTTTTTTACATAAACGATAATGATTTGCTTTGGGCCAGCCATTCCATATAGTAAACGGTAACATAAGGTACTATGTTTTTTAAATGTCATATCTAAAATATATTTTTAATTGGAAAGTTATGTAAGACAAAGTTATTCATATTATTAAAATAATCAGCTTTGTTATACATCCAATTCTCAATTCAAACTGTATTTTGGATGTGAGATTTAAAAAAGATAGTAACTTATGTTATAGAAATGTCATTTTTAGCGTGGAATGGCCCCTTTGCATTTATTTCTTCAAACAATTGAAAAACAAGCTGCAAACTACATTGGTACAACACTTCATTTTTCGTAACTAAAAATTACATATACTAGGGCGGTGCATATTTCGAATAGCTTTCGACATCCTTTCACATCTTGATTTTTTTTATTTTTTAACCACTTTCTTTTCACTTTTTCTCAAGATTGGCTAGACGGATTTTGATGATTGATCCACCGTTGGACGCAGAATCAAAATATCTTCAAAATATATTTATTTTAGTATTTATCTGTTTTACTTTTTTGGTCGTAAATAAGTTTAAAAAAAAATAATTTTTTGAAGAAATTGAAAAATAGTTTTTGTAATTTTTCGAACCAGAAACCACAACAGATAAAAACGATATTTTAAAGATATTTTGATTCTGCGTTCAATGGCGGATCAATCATTAACATCCGTCAAGCCAATCCTGAGAAAAAGCCAAAAGAAAGTGAAAAAAAAACAAACAAAACAAAAAAGAAAATTGGATCCCAAGACAATAAAACGAAATATTAAAAAAACATCAGTATTTATATTTTCCTTGAAAATAAATCTGCTGCTTATGGTATATTGACCATCAAAATCCGACCGGTCAATCCTGAGATCCAGAAAAAAGTGGTCAAAACAAAAATTGGATTCCAAGACAAAAAACGAATTATTAAAAAAACGTTTGTACATATTTTTTCTTTAAAAAAGAAATCTGCGTCTTTTGGTATATTGATCATTAAAATCCGACCAGTCAATCCAAAAAAAAAAGTGGTCATAAATACCAAAAAAAAAATTTTTCAAACCAATACTTGATTTTTTCGAATTTTATTAAATTTCTCAAAAAGGAAGTAAAAAAATATATTAATTAAATTATTTTTCTTTATTCAATGCCAGATTGTAATAACGAACTATGCGTTATATTATATTTATATTCATAATTTTTTTTTCTTTAATAAGGGCAATGAGTATTTAACATAAAACAAAACGTAAAAATGCAAAAATTTCAAACAAATTTTCTCAAATTTTAACGGAATTAAAATGAACTTTTTCTTTTTTTTACAAATTAAACATAGATGATGAAAAAAAAAATGTTAAAATAATAATAAATCACATGACACGCAGAAAATAAATTTTCCACTGTTTTACATTACTAAATAACTGAATAGAGGCGCGTCATATCAATTTTGTTTATTGAATTTTAAATTGTGTCTGTGTAAAAAATGTTCATTTTTTATTTTATTGCCATATTATTCGCTTATTTTATTCAATTTTTTTTTATTTATTTATTTTCTTCTTTTTTTTTGTTCCGAATAAATCTTTTTCCATTTTAAATAAATTATAAATGAGTCCGGAAATAATTGACGCAAAATATCTCATCACATATAAAAGTAATTTAGTTTTCATTTCCAACACTTTATATTTTTAATATATGATTGCTGCGGTGTAATTTTGAATGGATACGGATAGTAGTTCACTTTATTCAGTATTTAGGGGATTAAATTGTTTTTGTGGTTTTTGAATTTTAATATTTCTGACTTTTTTTTTTGTTGTTTTGGTTTTTTTTTTTAATATTAAATCATATTAAGGCCGCTTTTAAATTCACAATTTTTGGCTAAATTTGATCTTAAATTGACGAAATTTATTCACCAATCTCAAATTGGCTGAATATAAATATGATATAAAATATTTGCTTATTTCTTATAATTTTAGGGTTTCATTCTATTGATTTATTTTCATATATAACATGATAATTTATTATTCCCAATTTTTCTATGAAATATTTGATTCAAATAATAATAAATATAAGAAAAATAAAATATTACATACGTTACCTTTGTTTTTATTCAAGTGTATATCTTTAAATTATTCACAAAAATCCATTTCGTTCTTAGTTTTTTTTTCCTTATTTCATTTTTCAAATAAATTTCATGACGTTGTTACGTGCTCCACTATTCTCATTTATTTTTGTCATGTGTCTGTTCCATCGGTGTCTATTATTCAAAACTACTTCAAAGTGAAATTTCGCCAAAGAGTGTTCTCTTTTTTTTTAATTCGTATTTGAATCAAATTTAGTGCATTTTCTTCCGAGTCCATAATATAACCATCACATATTTATTATCCATTTGCATGCACGTTTTCATCGAATGTGTCGAACAAATATTTGCTAAGTTGATTATTATATTCTTATTTTTTCAATTTATATTTTCACAAAGTTTTGTAAAACGAAACCTACTTTCTAACAATAAATATTGAGTCTGATTTTCATATTAAAATACAGAAGTGTTAAAAGTACTTATGCATTATGCAATATTAACTTCAAAGCAAAATCAATTCTCAATTTTCCTCAAAACGTTTGTCATAAAATATTGTTATTCATGTTTTCGTATATTGTTCCATATGTAGCATCAATTTCCATATATTCAGTAACAACACACAGGTACCCAGTTGCTTCTTAGTACAAATTTGTTCCGTATAAATTTCAAGTTATTTATGTAATATATAAAAATAAATGGCATTACCAATATTCTTGGTCTTTGATCAAATTGTAATACATCTATACTATAAAATGTATATATGAATTTAGTATGTTTCATTCAATTGCGTATTGCGTTTCTTAGGACACCGACAACCGACACGTCTCAGAATAGTCAATATAACTTATTCAAGTATATATTTATGTTGTGTGTTCGATGTTTGAAATACGGTTATATAACACATAACATTAAATGTCTTCCATTTTCGATCCCAACTGAAAGATTTATTCAAGATAATGTCCGTCAGATAGTCTCAACTCACACCAATGCTTGCAATTTTCTTATTTTTCTTTTTTTGGTGCTTGTTATTGTATACAAAAATAGAGTGTTATATAATAAAAGAAATGATATACAAAAAGGGATAAATTTATAGGTCGTTTTAAAACGTAATAAAAGTACGATTTATGTTTTTAATGTCACGTTATATGACCACGCGGTTAAAGAGATGTTTTTTTTTTATAGGATTTGTTTTTTTTTTTATTTGGAAGAGTTTTTTGTAGTAAATATTGTGGAGAATAACTTTTTAGTTTAATCATTTCAGTGTTACGTGAAATGAAGACAAACCAATCGATTGTACAGGTATTTTAAAATTTTAAATGAAATACAAAGTACGCGTGCATCGTCAGCATTTTGCTGATTAACGAAACATTTTAATTATTCAGTAATAATGTGTCCCATGCAGAATTAAGTACTTAGGGAATCACATTTTTAGGTAACTGAAACAAAGAAAAATTATCAGATTTAAAATATGTCTAGATTAAATCGTATAGATAAAGTTTTTTCTTTTTTTTTGTTATTATTATGCAACACTCTTTAATCCATGTTGTTATACATTTATACTGTGGAACATTCACATCGTAATTTGACAAATGATTAGCTGTAACACATAATAGAAAATTATACATTTTCATTCTATTTTTTCTCCTTTGCAAAAAGGTTAAATTGAAAAGAAAAAAAAAAGACTCAAAAGATGAGAAGCATTTTCAGTTTTCATAAATATAGCTGCTGCTGCGGTGGCTGTTGTTGTTGTTGTATTGTAAATAATACTGAGAGTGAAATATTAGGTAAAATCTTTTGCACCAAACATGATTGATTATTTAATGCTTATTACTTAGAAATTGTATAACCATCCACAACACACAATAGAGAATGTTAACGTTCATTTTTATATTAACATAATGAGTTTATATATGGCACTGGGAATCGGTTCATTCAGTATTACTAATATTGTGTGAAGCATATTTATTGATTGCTAAAAGTTCGAAATAATATTTCGATTTCTATTTATTTTTTCCTATTCGCATCTGTATTCTTAGGATAAATATTAAATTAATTGGAAAAAGATATTGTAAGTAATCCATTTGAGAATTGCAAAAGAAAAAAATTATTGATTCAATTTTTTTTTAAATTTTTATTTTTATTTTTTTCATTCTTAAAGATATAAAAATTCTGATGGTTTTAGATAACAAAATATGTACGTGCAATTGAATACAATTCTTATGATTTGAAAAACAATATTTCAAATAAATATGCAAATTAAAAAGACATAAAGAAAAATATATAAAATCAAAATTTCAGTATATGTGTCACCGTAGTTGTACTCAACGTACATTTTCGCTCACCCCAAACTCACCGAATGGCACCGTGGGTGAAAAAAGTATTCATAAATTTTTTACCAAAGTTACTATTTATTAAACGACCACAATACAACTTTGAAACAAGGTAAAAATAATTAATAAATTTTATTATTTTTACGTATATGCATGCATCCATGTAGCTTTTATATCGTGTTACCATTATTCAATTTAAAGTAAAATACATAAATTATTTTTGTACAGTCGAAAGCTACTTGGAGATCCTCATGCATGCTTTTACCCATACTATTCGACAACACATTTGGAAAGAAGCCCACAATTTAGTAGGACACCGTCAAAAGAAGATTTATCGCCAACAAGGTATATTATTTCTGATTACGTTTTACCTCTTCTACAGTTACAGTGTTACATAAGAAGTTCTAATTAATGGATTTATCTCCTCTATCATAGTTTGTTTACGAACCGTAAAGCTTAATAATTTTTTTTCCTTTTTCTTTTTTTGCTGTCATATCATGAAACCAAAAACCAAAAAAAAAAAAAAAAACTATATAGTTTAAGTAGAACAGGACCATTTGGAGGTAGCTGCCAAATACATGGTCCCATACCAATGCCACAATCGGAATCTGATGACCTTTCAAATGTGCCTGATTGTGATAATGGATCGGGTGGAATTAAGAGTCCAATTATTAACAATCCAGCCTTTTCACACTCACGATGTCCACCAGAAATACACAGAAGTTGTTTTTGTGTACGTTTTATTGCCGAACATACAAAACTTCTAGAAGACTCAACTAAGGTAAATTTACACAATTATAAATAACATAAGTAAATAGACAAATTTTTAAAAGTTAGAATATATATCTAAATAAGTGGTGAAGACACATTAAAATAAAAAATCTATTTATAAGCGCATCCTCACAAAATATTAAAATTGAGTACACTTAGTCTCTTTTATTATTATTTGCTATGAAACATGAACATCAAGTCGTGAAAAAAAAAACAAGAAACATACAAATATGAAAAAAATTAAAAAAATTAAAAAAATAGAAAACTCTTTTGGCAAAAGCTGTTTTATTTTATTATATTCTAAAATGTTATTATTTTGTCTTGCAGGTTAAAGAAGATTGGAAATACGTGGCGATGGTATTAGACAGACTATTTTTATGGATATTTACTTTAGCTGTATTAGCGGGTACTGCAGGTATTATATTGCAAGCGCCAACATTATATGATGATCGGATGCCAATTGATAAGAAATGTTCTGAATATGCATCAACATCAACAGTCGTCCGATGTCCACAGCAATAGCAATTCAAGTTTAATAATATTCATATTTGTTTTGTGCTATTTGTATGTGCTGTTGGAATGAGTGCCTGTGTTTTATTGATGGAAAAATCATTATTTGGACGAATTTTAATAAAATTTAAGCATTTAAGTAATAAACCAGATAATACCGGGCTTATAAATAATTTTCATAAAAATAAAATTAAAAAAGAAAAACCAGAAAAAAAATCGAAAATATTTAAATTTCAATTTTACGGTAAATAAATTGTAATTAATATTTATCAATATAAATATTTATTATTATTTTTAATTTTGGTGAAAATAATATATGTATATATTTGTATTTATCTATTTTACAAACTGCCAAGTTCGAGTCAGACGATTATTTATTTATTTATTTAATTTCATATTTTTTACCATTCGTCTACTTCTTTTTTTTTTTTTCATAAATATTGGATGAAAAGGACTTAAAAATATATATATTTTCATTTTGATATAGTCTATGTTTATGGTTTCATTCGTTATTACACATCAACCATACCGAATTATCCAGTAAATATATACCGACACCGACAACACGTTATTCCAAATTAGTGCTATAAAATATTAAACTCATTCTGTTCTATTTAATAATACAAAAAACAAAATAACAAAATAAAAACAAATACAAACAATATACAAAATCGTGATAGAAAATACCACACATACAATGAACAAAACTCACTATATCTAAAGTAGCTTTATAAATAAAATTTTCTTCTCTCTTTTCTATTTTTTGTGTTTTTTTTTTTTTTTTTGCCGAATAGCAAAAACAGAAAAGCATAGCGTTTAAGAGAATGCTTTTTGTGGGATTACGACAAACGGTATAAATATTATAATGATTTATTTCGGAATAATATCTGTTGTATATACGGGGATGAGTGTGAATATTTGCTTGTAAATTCTGTGTGCGTTCTATTTTGTTTTCCTATGTTGTTTTCCATAATAGGTGTGATAGTACGCTTGGGTCACACAAGTGCATGTTTCTTCATATTCCATGTAATAAATAACATATTTTACTGGGTTTCTTTTTATTATTTTTATTTATTTATTTATTTCTATATATTTTCTTTTTATTTTTTTGTGGATGGAACAAAGTTGAAAATATGCAATTGTTTTACACTAACAAAAACGTATATTAAGTTGAGAATATGGAAAAACGTTCTGTTATAATTTTTGACACTTTAAAAATGATTAATTTATTTCTTAATTTCAATATCATGTGCTAAACATTTTTGAAAGCATATTGCTTAAACCTTTTTTTCGTTCAAATTTTTAAAGTTTTTTCTTGCTTCAAAACAAAAATTTTTTTATTAAAAGCAAATTTTACAATCAAAACTTTAAAATTACCAGGATTACACAACTTTAAATTTAAAATCTGTTAAAGTAGTTTTGCAAGCGAAAAATCACATAATAATTTTTTTAAATTCAAATTGCTCGTACAATTTTATTATGAGAAAAAAATAACAATATTATATAAAATAAATATGTAAAAATATCATCCGTCTAATTTAAAAATAATTTAAGTTTAAATATATTTTTCTCTTTTAATTTGTCAGCTATCGTACTTTTTTCGAAATGCTTTAAGGCTAAACGCGATGGCATATTTAAATATTTTATAGTTTTGATAAACGAAAAAATTCATGAATAAATTCATATTATCAATTTGCAAAAACTAATAAAAAAAAAAAAAAAAAATCCTATTATTCGGTTGTATGGTAAACGTTAAATTAGAATTTGGAATGCAATTATCTCTTATATTACCTTTTGCACATTAATTACATTTATACGAATTATTTTAATTTAAGAACTATTCAATTCTTTTCTTTTCGTCTTCCACTAATTTTGTTTTTGATTTTTTTTTTTTTTGGTTTTTAATAACTAATATTTTAGTATTAATAATATTAATATGAACCAACAACACGTCTTTAGAAACGAACATTGTAAAATTTGTATATAGTTAACGATGAAACTAAAAATTAATGGATAGAATGGAGCGATGAATGAGGCTCAATATATGGCATATACTAATATATATAATATAATATAAGATAGAGTACCGCACCATGCTCAATATCAAGCATGGTGGAGCAGTATTTTGCCAAAGGATGTTTAATAACGATAATAAACACCAGAAACATTTTTATTATAGCCCATTGGATTAACTAAACATATATATATGTGATGTGTATTATTTATATTTATTATACATATTTTTTTTTTTATAGTTTACTCGATAATAACAAATTATGTTGAATTATATTATTTGTGAAATAATAATAATATAAATAATAATAAAAAAAAAACATCAATATACAGGATGAGTCAGATAGGAAAAATAAAAAAAAAAACTGAAGTTTAAAGATTTATTTTTATTTGAAACTTCATAGCTATTAATTTAACTCACCCTGTAGATTATATTGCGCTAAGAAAGCGAAAATACTGCATTACAAACAAGATAAGCTACACTAAAACATATAACTTGAAGGTTATCAGAAAAAAAAAAAAATAATAATAAAACTAATAATATTTGGTGTCGTGAAAAATAATCGTATAATATTATTATTACATTATTTTATTAGAAAATGTGATGTAAGTATAAGTACCTAAGAGTAATGGGTAGTTTTTGATGCGAGGTTAGGTTTAGGTGTTGTATATTTGTATTTCGAAGAGATAAAGAAAATAAGAAAAAGATGAAAAATCGACCGTAAATAATTTATATTCTGCAATAGATATTTCTTTTTTTTTTTTTTTAACTTGTGTAGGTTATAAATATATAGAAAAATGACAAGGTGAACAACTTCAAACTAATAAATTTTCTGTGTTTAGGTGGATGTATGATAAATTACTGAATGAAATAAATTATCGATTTCCTGCACAAATGTTTTGATTATAACAATCACTTATATATATATAATATATATGTAGTTGTAAATAATGAACAATATGTCAATTATATTGTATTTTACAATTTTGCATATTACAATAAATCTTAGGTGCAATTATTTTTATTTATATATTTTCTAGAAAACAAAATTTTGAGAAATAAAACCATTTCTATTTTAAATTTAAATCACTTATTAAACATAAATTGCTTAATTATAAGTTTTTTTTTTTTAAATTTATTTTTGACATTTAATGCAGTTTTTTTTATCATAAATTCAATGATTTTTTTACATTTTATTTAAGGCATTTACTAATAGTTCAGGGATGGGCATGTAATGTATCACATTGTATCAAATGTGACCATTTGTGATAGGGGGGTCTCGTGAAAATGTGACGTCCGAAATTCATTATCTTTGAATTTTGTTTTACCTGGTTAACTCTTTGAAGAGGTGCCCAGCTTTAAGTTTTGAAACGTGCCCAATGCGGAGAGCGGA
>JAABKK020027806.1:0-16396 GCA_011634745.2 Catotricha subobsoleta | reverse complement strand
ATCGGAAGGACTGGAGGCTTGTTGTGGAGGAGGCCAAGACCCACTTAGGGTTGTAGAGCCACTGATGATGATGATGACAATTGTTATATTAATATTTAAGATTTTCATGAATATGACATTCGTATACTAATATATGATTGCTTGAAAGTTTTAATTGATATTTACCCATATATTTTTTGTTGTCAATTTGAGTCATCTATATTACGGAATATGCTAAGTTCAAGCTATGCATCGTCCCATATTGAGTTCTGTTTGTACACCTAGTAATCATATAAAATATACTTACTTAGTATACCTAGACCTACGCACTTAAGGATAGTATAATTACATAAATAATGTAGAACCATCATTAATTTATTCTGACTTGGATACAGACTACCACAAGTCTATAGTTTTCTGTCTTAAAACGGATTGATCGATTGGCTATCAAATACGATAGACAAGAAGGAAGCTAATATACCGTACAAGATCAAAAGAAGAAAATAATTATATATAGATTTCGAAATATTATCATTTGTTTAAGAAAATATTTAATAAAATATACATCAATTTCCTGGTAAAAACTTCATTAAATTTATTACATCACCATCACTCAATAAATGTTCCGCATTTTTATAACATATATAATTATCATCGTTACTTCCACGTAACCCATTCAACTGGAAATAATAAAAAGAAAAATAAAACCCAAAATATAACGATATTCTCAATATTTGCTTCCGATCAAATGTATACAATTTTAACTATATATAAAACATTTCAAATGTATAATATACATATTAATATTATTGTGTTCGGATTACCCAGAGAGATAGACGAGACGTATTCATTTTTCATAATTTTAAGAAAGATATTTCTGGGTTGAACATATATTTTATAATATCCGTATTAGGGCTGAGCGATGAATATTCGACTTTACGATTAATATATATTCCAATAGATAAATTGAAACAGTTTTAAAACTGGTTAAATAGTTTTTTTTTTTTTTAGCAATATTTGCTGTAAAACAGTTTTCAAGTTATTAGCAACAGTAGAATCGAAACAGCATATGCTGAGCTGCTTACAACCAAACTAATTTTAAACTGTTTGTTGAAAAGTTGTTTTAACAAGAGAAATTAAGTAACTGTTTAATTAAACATTTAAAATAGAAAAAATATAAATAGAGGACAATTATTATGAAATGTTCGAAAGCCAACATTCAAATTACTGATTGAATATTCGAATAAAGATTTTACCGTAAGCTCAGCCCTAATCCATCAGCCATAGATATTATAAAGAACAGTAAACAAAAACAACAAAAAAAGTCTGCTTTTTCGTAAACGTGGATATTTAATGAACATCATCATTTTTAATGCGAAAAATGAACAAGTAGCTATTATATTCCCAGTACTCCAGGTACTCAAGCATATGAGCCCTTCATCTAATATTATTTCATTTCTATATAATATATATTAATACAAATAAAACTTATGAAAACTATATAAAATATTGCCAAAAAAAAAAAAAAAGAAGTAAAAATTGATTGAACGCAAGTGAGTGCGGTTGAAATAAATTCAAGAATGCCCAGTCTTATAAATTATAAAAAAAAACAAATTTATCTTCTTCATTTTATTTGTTTTTGTATGTATGGTACCTAAAATTTATGTGTGGTTAACCATTGACTAAAGTAAATTATTATGAATTTTCGTATATGTATCAATTTCATTGATTTTTTTTTAATTTATTTGTTTTTCTGTCATAAACATTAATGATTTAATGCACGTTTTGACTGCAAATACAATAGATTGGTAATTACATATATTCAAATTAACAATAAAATAAATTATTGTATAAGATATAAAAGAAAATTGCAGCCCAGTTATGTAATCATATAAAAATGTGAAGGTGTGTGTGTGTGTGTGTGTGTGTGTGTGTGTGGAAAAAGGGCTTGAAAAGCACATTTAAAATTAATAACGAACAAACTATACAGTGTACACTGTACATATATATTATATCAATGGCTTATATGTACTAAAATGTGGTTTAGTGATATATTTTTTATTTACGATTATATACGAAAAAAAAAATAAAATAAAATAAGGAGACGATTTAATTGTGTACATTACATACATTCAATTCAAATTATCATTAAAAATGTCTATATTATATTATTATAAATGTATAAAGATGGACTGACCTTCAGAAACCTTGAAAAAAGGTTCAGTAACATTTTTCGTTATTATTTTTTTTTTTTTATAAATATATGATGCGGTTATTGTCATGTGGTTTATAATGTAGTATAGGTATATGAGAATGTAAACTTATAAACTCGCATTACTGTAGAAAAAAGATTGATTTGTTTTTATTTTCTTTTATCACATGTGATTTAAAAAAAAAAAAAACGAAAGCTTTTACATTATAAAACCATCAAACCAAAATAGTATTGTTATCTGAAATATATACTAATTGCATTTAATTTAAACATAAACGGAGATATTTTAGATTATTTTAATTTTTTTTTTTTGTTTGAAATTTCAATACTTATAAGCACGTTTCGTATCCAGTAGTATTTTGCGCGATAATTCCATATATTTTCTAGGATTATTTCCAAATTTTCATATCATACATATTTTTAACCAAAAGAGATACTAACAGTTAATTCACATCGCAAAAAAATAATTAGACACAAAAATGGTAAAAGCCACATTCAACATAGGAAATGTTTACAAAATATTATAATTTATTAAAGCAAGTATCTTTTTTTATCGTTAAATCATAATTTATTCCGGTAAAAATTGAAATGTTTAAAATAAAAAGCAGCCACACGTCAATTTAAAACGATTTCTTCAAAATTTTCTGATCAATTGATAAGTACGTAAATAATAAAGAAGGTAAATAATAAAGAAGGTAAAAAACGACCGTAAGATAAAAGGACAGTATATTGTATATTCAGTAATGGTATTTAGCTATAAGTACATTATTAATAAAAATAAAAATGAACCAAAAGTTCACTTTAAAAATAAAAAAAAAATAAAAAATTCGAATATATGTAATATGTATGTATAACTGGACTGCACTGTATGATATTTATATACACTGAAGAATACGCAGAAGAAGAACCAGAAAAATAAAAAGACTTGTCCAGACTTAGACCTGAAAACAATATATATAATATTTATAATATACAGTACAGGTTGCAACAGAAAAAGTTTATAAGCGCATTTTGCAATAACAAAACAAAAACAAGAAACAAAAAAAGGTAAACGAAAAATATAGAAAGACGTATATATATAGAAAATAAAAAAAAAATTATAAAACAAAATCTCATCTTCAACAAACAGAGAATAACACCTGTTCGCTATGATGGAACGGAATTTCAATTCAAGAAACAATATTATTGTAACATTTAGAAAAAAAAAATCTATATACTGAATGCTCTTCAGCAGCCAACATGATCAATGCGTTCAGAATATATAATAAACTTATAAAAAAAAAAAAAAAAACCATTCATTATACATTTTTCGCACTGTTCAGATATATGTAATTTGCAATTTTATTGTAGATGTTGATGTTCTGTTCAATACACAACTTCACAATAACATATATTATTATTTATTTATAACTCAGTAATACATACATTCATAATATACATTCGATATATATACATATTCCATTTTATATGCTTGAGTTTGCAGAAGAATATCTCAGCATGATTAATGTTTTGTCTACACCTTTATAATATAAAAGAATTGTTTTCGTTCATATATAAATTTATAGGTACCTAATTCTATTTTATCATCTGTTATTAAGTATTTTACATATATTATATTTCTGTATATCAAATTGTAATTGTGTTAGCATTTATAATAATAGATAATTCTATTCTAATAAAAATGAAATTAAGATATGTATATTTCCCATATAAATTCAAGTTATGTAATCGCATGTAACTATATACAGAAGACAAAACAATAATAATGACCATCTTCCTCGCAATATCGAATAGTTTTATTTTAAACGTTTTTCTTTACAAATAACAATATCTATAAAAAAAAAAGAAGAAAAAAACGATGTTCTAAATCATTATTTTTACACAATTACATATTGGAGCACATAATAAATCAAATTTATAACATATTCCATATATAATAATTATAATTTATTGGTAAATTTATTATACTTTTATTAGCGTACAGCGTACAGATTTCATAAATATATACGGTTTTATCATAACATTTGAAGCTTAATTATTATCATAATATGAGACCCTCTAGTCTTGGCTTGGGTATTATTAAAGTTATTTTTTTTTTTATATACTGTAATGTCAATATATTGACAACTTATTGACATACGACAATTTATATATTATTATAAATTATGGAAATGTTAAATTTCAATAATTAAGATGTAGGGTCGATTATAATTACATAATTATATGTACATTAAGGTGATTAAAAAATAAAAACCATTTATCCTATTACGGGGATAATGTTTATACAGATTGTTCGTTTTTTAGAAGTTTTAAAGATTTTCTGAGCAATAAGAAAATTAAAGAAAAGAAAAAACAATAATTCCTTTTTTTATTTTTTATTATTAGACTAGATTTTTTTTTCTTCAATGTTTAGGATGTTTGATATCCAAAAAAAATAAGATTGGCCAAATTTGAGCTCAATTGATGCAGAAATGGCCAAGTCGGAAGTCGGAACGTAGTTGAAGATAGTCCATATTTACGTGGTGATGCATTATATATATTATATAGTGAAGTCTTATCAAAGGTATTAAAGCAATGGGTTTTTATTCGAAACATTTATAATGAATAGTATTCTTAATATCTAGTACTAAAATAAGTGAAAAAAAAAGCATTTATCAAATTTTATGGCGATTTTTAGGTTAAATTATCATCTTTTGCCATTAATCGATCTCAAAAAAAATAGTAAAAATTGAAAGAATCTCTTGAATCAAATTTATTTTGAAAATATATAAAATTACCGGTGACCGGTCAATTTGCCGAAATACAATTTTACCGAATAGGCAGTTTTGTCGACTTCTGTACTGATAGACTTGGCTTCTATTCTACCATTCGTACGTCCAGCATCGTTTCACTCTTTTCATAATTCCCCCGCTAGGGCTAAGCAAAAAATGAATTTTGTGCAGCAAAATATACCTTTCGGCAAAATGACTTTCTGCAAAATGGTATTTTGGCAAAATGATTTTCGGCAAATTGACCGGTAGCCAAAATTACCGACATTTTAGCGCTATGGATCATAAATACTATCTATATCAACCAACACTTTTTCTACTGGGGTGGACAAAATTCAAAATGTTTTTTTTTTGTAAGTACATATCCCATATGTAAATATGGGCTATCTTTAACTATGCTCCGATTTTGGACTCGGCCATTTCTACATCAATTGAGCTCAAATTTGGCCAATATTATTTTTTTGGATATCAAATATTTTCTGGGGGGTCGCATCCTAAAAATCTGGTCGCCCTATTATCTATACATATAGTTATAAAATTATAAAAAGGGCTCTCGGTCATTATTTTAAATAATAATTAAAAATTGCTTGAAATTCTAAAAAAAAAAATCAATATTAAACTATATCTACTTTACATCCTATTCTGTTATGCAATTTTATTATTATTCCATTAACCTAAACAATTTTTTTAAAATATTTATGGCATTGTTAATTTGACTATGGTTGACCCATACTTCAAACTAAACTTATCTATAGTAAAGAAAAAATGGGTCCTAAAATAAACCAACTTTATTTCGTTTTTCGAAAATAAATAATTTGTGTTATCATTTTACCCCGAAATACAAACCATTTCATTTTTCATATAAGAAATGGGTCGCCCTACTGCACAGTATACATAACTGCGTTTTTTTTTTCTGTTTTTACATATTAATTGCCAATTATAAAAAAAATTATTTGTATTCATATATATTATTATTAAACAAAACTGGAAATAGATATTATTTCAAACCAAATCCGCGAAAAATTTGCATTGTATGCAAATCGTATTTTGGAAATGGAGGTCGGGTAATTTTTTGAAACACAAAAAACATACTATTTTTAATTTCAAAACTGTAAAATAATACTATTTTTCTCAAAATCGCTATCGGCTAATTCAAAATTCAGGTAAAATGTGTCAACAAAGATATCAATATATGTTATCAGTTGTTATTGAAAAATAAACCGTAAAAAAATTATTTGGATTGTGATATTTTGTCGAAATATGTATAAAAAAAACATACTAATTAATTGTCGAAAAATTCAAATCCGATTAAAAATTGGCGCTAAGATAACAAATCCTAAAAAATAAAATAAAAAACAATAGCAAATCTATTAAAGTAGCTTAACGCCACTTACAGTCCAATAGGCATATATTTTGGTACAAAATACAACCTTTCTATATTCCCACCTACCGCCACTACATTCGTGTATATAATTACGCAAATTATAAAAGATATAAAATCAAAATATATATATATATATATATGAGCAAACTATTCCGAATCGAAATAAGTAAGAATCATATCCATATTAAAAAAAAAAAATAAGGAATTATTTATACATAAATATAATTGATTGTCGGCCTGTCTTGTCTACGTTTGTTACGTCTATATTATTTAAAAAAATAAAATAAAATAAATCTCAAGTTAAACATGTTTCTCGATAATATCACCCATATTATTTATATTAAAATATATATTGCTTGAATATCAAAATCGATGGATTTATTTATAAAATGCAGTTACACATTTTAAAATTGCACAATATCACAACCGCATAATTATTCAGAGCATAAACATATGTTTTTAATTAAATCGATTTCAATCCATTTCAATTTATGTATTTATTAGCAGTGTTGGTTGTGTTACTACTGGTTGTCTGAAAATAATTCTAGTTTTATTTTGTAGCGTAAATGTACGTATATGGATTTAAACATAAATATATAATCACATATATTGTAGACGCATTGTATTAAAATTTACATACACCAACCAGAATATACTTGAAGTATCTAAAATACCAAATTCTTAACGAACATGAAATAAGTATATATTTTTTTGTTGCGGTACGTAGGTTACTATTCAATTTATATTATTTTTATGTTTTGAAGTAATTTTTAGATATAATTTATGGTGAGTTTATAATTGTGAAGTGAACTAGAAAAATATGTAAATGCAACTAATAAATAAATAAAATATTTAAAAAAAAACATAAACACACACACACACACACACACACACACGCACACGCATAACAAAAATGTTGTTATTGATGCTTATTAAATATTTCTAGTCATGTCATTTTGACACATGAAATGTTTAGATCAAATTTAATCAATATTCAATTTAATGAGAAACGTATAGCCAATTAATTATATTTATTGAGACCGATAATAAATGATATTTAAAATGTGTTACACCGCATCACATATTTGGAAGAGACTATTTACAGTTTTTAATATAAAGTTAATAAAACTGATAAAACTGCTTACTTTTTGTTTTTAAAAATATCAAAATAAATTTTAGAAATTAAAATGATTCAATAAAATTAGAAATTAAATTAAATTTTTTTTTTTTTGATTTTTTAATTGTTATTCAAACTATTACAATTACAGCAGAGATAAATAAAATATACTATATTTTATTTTTTATTTTTTTATTTAATAAATAAATTGAAAAAAATAAATAAATAAAAAAATATACTTTTATAGAAAAAAAATACAAAATCAAAAAAAAAAGTATTTAAACTGTATTTATTTTAAATGTGCACTCTCATCCGCGCGGTAAATCTATTATTTATTTATATTTAAGCGCCATTAACTAAAGATTAATTCTTCGATGTGAATAGATTTTCGTTGTGTTTCTAAATTAAATGAATATTTCTTCTTTGAAGAAATATGGATGAAAAAATTATTGATTTTGATTTTCAATATAAAAACTTTCCAAGTTCTGCAATACAAATACGAGTCTTTAAATTGGATGTTCTTCGTTTCGAAAGATCAACTGTATTTACTTATTCAATAAGAGTAAATATTTTCCACAAAAATTTTACAGAATGTATTTTTGTTAATTTTTTTCTTTTTCTTTTTATTTAATTCTTTTATTTTTTAAGAGTGAAAATAAACAACAAAACAAAAAACTATTACGAGTGAATAATTTATTATTGAATATTGAATAATGTCTGTAAAATAAGTTATAAATTCAATTTTATGACAGCTTCACATATTTTATTTGTAAATTATAAATTATAAATACAAAACAGGACTTGCAGGTAACACTTAATTATATATTATTAATTTATATAAATGTCATTTCTGCCATACGTAATAATATTAATACCAAATAAATATTTAAATTATACCACAATGTGTAAATAGGTATTTAATTTATACCTTGTGGGTGCAAAAAAAAAAAACAAAGTAAAAAGAATAATATTCTAAATAATGATAATAATTGTACTATAGGTAATTGCTTTAATGTCTCTATAATTAACACGTCTCTTATTCTTTCCATTTTTTTTTTGTTTGTTTCATTTTATGCTCTGATTTATTATGTTTAAAGGTTGTTTTTAAATTTTTTTTTATTTTTACATATGTATATTATTTAATTTTTAATTGTTGGCTTTTACTACGTAATAAAAAAAAAATCATGAAAACTTACGAAGCTTACAGATTTAAAACGGAAGAAAACAAGTTGACAATTAATTGGGACACTACTTTATTTTTGCTATATTAAACCCGTTTATAGTTATTTGGTTTTTGGTTTTCAAGATTTAGTGTACGGATTTTGATCATCGACCACACAGTAGATACAGAATCCAACGTGTTCACTCGAACCAAAGCAAATCAGGAAAAGGTTTTTTTTTCTGCGGGAGGTTTAGACCACATTTTAGGATCTCATAAACCAAAAACCACTTAACGCTGGATTATTCACTCATATCCTACCATTAAATCATGAGAAAAGTTAGGTCGTCATAAGAAAAATGACGAATACAATACATAATTATTTTTTTTTAATAAATTAAAAACATAGCAAGGTAGTGTTTAATTATTTATTTTATTTTTATTTTGTATTCATCATTTTGTAAAACATTATATTATTCAGAAAATATTACCCATTTAAAAGTTACTTCGACTATGTTTTATATAAATGTATGAAACAAAATGCCTAACCGTCAAAAAAATATTTCGTGATACACTTTTTTAAGATTAGGTACACGTAGAGTATCATGCAAATCGTAAAAAAGTTAGAATATGTTCTTGGAAATGTAATACGAACACATAAGAATAATTTATATTTAACCAGAGGTCTGCATGGTATACCAAAGTACCAGAAAATTTTGGAAAAAAAAACGGTATTAAAGTATACTAGAAAAAATAAATCGGTATAAAAACAAGCTGCCAAAAATCGTATAGATTATAAGTAACTCATAAAAATATTTAATTTATTATTACTATTTTAACACAAGAACTTAGTAAATGATTTTGAAGAACATAAAAAAAAATAATGGAATTTTTTAATCTTTTTGTTATTTTTCATTTTCGAACTATTTTTCTTCAAAGAAATAGTATTTATAAACATTTAGCGCGCCAACGCTGAAATCTATTTTTTTCCCGCTACCGCTGATAAAAATATTCAGCGGAATCAAAAATTTCCGCGCTGGCAATCCGTGGTAAACCGCTATAGTCTTTATTTAATTTACGTAAGAAACTTTTTTTTTTTATTTTCTTTTATATATACTTATTGAATTGAAGAAATGAAAAAATCAAAATCTATTTGCAGAGAAGAAGAATTCGCAACGAAGAACTGAGGAGTTACTACTGCATATTAAACCTCGTATTAAACAACGAAATAACAGATTCTTTTTTAATTTGTTATATTATTTTTTTTTTTTTTTGTTTTAATTATTTATTTAGGCGCCATTATTATTTTTTCGTTATTTATTATATGATACAATGTATTTCAAATTAATATTCATATATGAACTTACAAAAATTCGTTTTAAATGATAAAATCAAACTTGGTAGGTATAACATTTAATAAATCAAACTGATGTACCTACTAATTAAAATTTTGCAAACATTTTTTTTTCTGTCATTCTTTCTAACATATTTATAAATTCATTAGAAGAATTTTTCTGTTTTAATTTTAATTTTTTTTTTTTAAAGATTAGCTTTGCATGTTCGCATGTCCAAATGAACTCACAAAAAAACAAAATAATAAAAAAAAACCTCTAAAAAAAATCTGAATATTTAGCATAATTAATATGAACAAAAAAATATTGCTATTATGTATTTTAGTTCCGGGTGCACGAAAGTTTAATATTTTTTTGTACCTGCCTGAATATGATCATATATTTTTATTAAACTATAAATTATAATATGTAGTTGTAGAGGATCAACTCAACGTTTTAATCTTTAATTCATTAAAATAAATATAAATAAAATGCGTCGCATTTTTTGATTTTATATATATATATATGTTTTTTTTCGGTACACTCAAATCAAGCATTAATAAAAAAAAGAAAAGTAAGATACTTGATATTTTTGAGTGCATTCTGTTGCAAGCTTGTACTTATTGCAAGTTGAAACTTTATTTATTTATTAATAGCTAAAATTATTAACCGAAATGTAGATATTCCGAGATATCAATAAATATTTCATGCTGGTACAATTCACATACACGACTGAGTTTAAGGACATCATTTGTAGACATAGTAGTAGATTATTTTAATTTTTTTTACAAAATCGGTTAAACGATGATTAATCAATGCACGATTAACTTGATTCAACTGGAGGTTGAACTTAATCGAAAGTTAACCGTAGGCTTAATTCTCGGTCATTTGTGCATTAATATAACCGGCTCTTAAGTATTATAATCCTAAATACACCACAGTGACTGTTGTTTTTTTTTATAAATTTTGTAATATTTTCTTTTTAGCGAACTTATAGTCTTCAAAGTTTTTAATTCAAAGTATTTATTTATGATTATATATAATTTTTTTTTCTTTTTTGTAACTGCTGTAAAACCTTGGAAAAAAAAGAAGAAAACTATTATCGAAACATAAGTATTTCTAGATTGTTATGTTTATGCTCTTTGTGAAAAAAATCGCAAAAACAAACCGTAAAGAAGACTAATAAAAACAATATTTTTATGACCAAATTCACGGTTTGCTATAAAGAAAAAAAACAGTTGAAAAACAAATCATAAATAAGTTATTTAATTGATTTGTTTTTGATTTTAGTCGGCCATATATCAAAAACATGTAGGATAAATAAATTGAAAACAAACTGAAAACGAAATAAAAAAAACTGAAATTTAATAATTTCTAATTTTAATAAAATATGTATTTGGATATGTTTGGATATCTAAGATATAATTTCATATCAACAATGATTCGATTCGCTGATGATATCTTAGATATCGAAACATGTCCGAATATTTTATTAAAATTGGAAAGTATTAAATTTCAGTTTTTATTTTTTGTGTAATTTGAATGTTTTTTTTTGTTCATATATAGGTAAAATGAAAATTAACCTTAAACAGACTAAAATATATCAATGTATCTACAATAGGTATGTCAAAACAAACCAAGAACTCAATTGAAAAACAATACATTTCGCATTTACAAATTAAAAAAAAAAAAATAATAAGTACTCGTATTTACTATTTGTTTTCCGTGTATAATAAATAAACCAAGAACCAAATGGAAAACAATACTAAAATCATTTCGCATACATACGTTACAATGTAACGTCGTTACATACTACCTTTTAAAAGTAGAGAAGTATTGTAAAATCAAAATAGTTAATAGTTATAATCATACGTGCACACCGGGGGAGGAAGGGGGGTCCCCCCTGAGATTTGAAGAAAATATTACCCTACGTCGATTTTACCGAAAATAGTACCTTTTGTAGGTTTGAAAAAATTTCCCCTTCTTCGATTTCAATTATAATACTTAGATAGTAGCTATATTCGCAATCATTTTATTTTTTAAAAAAATGACTCATGCACACATCCACACATACCAAATAGAAATTTCGAGAATTCATACATTTTTCTTAAAATTAAAAAAAAAAAAATAAAGTGGTTCATGATTAATTCAGCTAATATAAATATTTATTAATCGTTTTTATTGCCTATCATGTTAAAATCGCTGAATATGTGCTTATATATTTTCCATCATAATTTATTGTAATGGATACAAAATAGAATTCTTCTCATGATCAACAAAATGTTCTGTTTTTTTTCTCGTACTATTATAAGATATTCTATTATTTTATTATTATATAAATTCTTAAATAAATATTATGAAATATATTTCATCTAATATATATTTTGTGTGTAATGTGCATGCGATATGTTTCATTATGTGCTCATTTTATTTATTTTTTTCTTAACTGGATGCGAAATTTAAAATAAATATGATTCATCGGAATATGATTTTAGTCAAATGTATTTGCATGAATTTTGATGCTATGCATAATATTTGAAAATGTATGTCATCTTGTCGTATATATAGATTTTGTATATTATTCTTCTTCTCATCAAACGAAATAATGACATTGAGTATATTTCACTAATATGTAAATTTGTCATGGGAACTTGTTCTATTATGATTTGATGACATTACATTTCATTTTTAGAAATTTTATATTACTTTCAAATATATCGTTTTACGTGCACAGCTGTTATAATATAAAGTTATAATATAAAGATAAATATTGAAAATATTCTGGTTTAAAAATATACAAATTGTATTTTCTTTTTGTGAAATAACTGCTTTATAAATATGCATTTATGCGATCATCATCTTATGAAATACATTTTATAGTAATGTATAGTTTTTGCATTTTTTCCAAATGCAGTAGGATTTTCTTGTGTCAACTGATAATATTTTATTTATTTTCTTTTTTTTTTAAATTTAAAGTAAAAAAATCTTTCACAGCTTTACATCCCTTCATATCCCTTCATATTCCTCAATATCCTTTCTTTTCATATTGGTTGTTCAGGGGGTCAAAATTTGATCGATTTCTATAAGTTTTCGTTTCTCAACTCATATTATCAATTCACACAAGAAAATCATTCTTCATTTTGAAAAATTTAAAAACGTTTTTTTTTTTTTTAGAACGCCCTATTGTATTATAGTATTAATAATAATAATAATAATAATAATGATTAGAGGTAATGATCGAATAATGGATGAACACGTTGAACCATTTTATCATTTTATACATACAAAATTTACTAGACGAAAAGTGAATATTTTATTTATTTTATCCGTTAAACTGGATGCTAACAATTGTATTATAGTAGAAATTAATTGTAGTTCTATATATATATATTTTTTAAACTGACGAATCAGCTGTTCATATATGAAAAATTTATCCCTTTACTTAATTGGTGCTCTTAAAAATCCGTCAATATCCAGATTTTGTAAACCTTATTAAATAAATTATATGCCTTTCACCTTAATGGCAATGGTATAGGATTTGACAAAATCTTTTGGCTTATAATTTGCATAATGATTCCTGTGGTAATTTTTGATGCAACTGATGCTTGCAATTAATATACAATGTAAACGTTTTTTTAAATCGCAATTTAAATGCAATTTACCTGATGCACTGGATTATTTTTGTCTCAATTCCAGTTAATTCATAATATTATGGCTTAAAAATTGCATGATCATATTATGAATTATATTCATATTCATTTAAGCTCATTTAAAAAAAAATTAAATATATTCGAGTTTTGAGCCTGTCAAATTTAAGTGCGTAGCAAGGAGCACAGGAGAAAAAAAAAAGAAGTTAACAACATTTATGTTGCTTACATCTTTACGCCATTGAAGAAATATCAAAGTATTAAATTTCTTCTTCAACATTGTTGCAGCCGAACACCAGCAAATCTTAAATACGCTGAAGAAAGAAAAAAATGCATTGCTTAAAATACATACGGCGTCTTCCCAAGAGAATACATTATATTATTTTATAATACACCTGTCGTCTTGTGTCAGCCAAGCCGGTAAAATAAAAATAAAGTTTATACTTAATTACATAAGAGACAGAATATAATATAACAACTACAGCAACGAAACTATATCGAGTATAGTTGTAAGTGTGTAATGCTTTAACTCTGTAAGCGATGAGGATGAGACTTGAAATTAACAAGGTGAATAATCACTATTCTACAAACCGGGATTTTTACCATCTTTTTTCTTTTTTTTTTGTTTATATTAAAAGAAAAAAAAACGATGAATAAAGAAATGATTAAATATATTAACCAAGTTTTTAAAGAAGTGAATGGAGGGATGCAAAGCAAATATAAAATAGTGACTCATCCTGATGAAACTCACATAAATAAGCAATGTATGTACTTATTGGATGGTATTTATTAATCATTGATTGCAGCAGACAATACAGGACCATTTAATTTTGCGTATTTTTCTTTTGTAGTTAATACCTATGTTGAATGTTGAATATATAAAATATCGTATCTACCTACCGTAATTGCTGTGCGACTCTAATTGATGGATTTAATGATAAGTTAGTGGATGAGAAATGAGATGATGCGCATGTAATGTGGTAGGTATAATTTATTAGGTACGTGTGTGTTACAATTATTATATACTAAAAGAAAGAAAAATAACAAATAAGAGAAGAAAAAAAAAAGACTCGTAAGTGTATCGTTGTAATAAACTGTGTTTGCGAGACTGACTGACATAAAGATAAGGTTCACTTATTCTGTTTTAGCCATTTCTTGTGATACAATATGTATGTACTGGATGCATGTGAGGATATGTAGTGCAAGTACTTGAGAGAATGAGTATAAGTACCGAGGAATAATCAAAACATCACTGAACTAAACTGAACCCTCAAAGAAAAAAAGAAGAAAAAACAACAAAAAAAAAATCAAAAAATGCATAAGAAAACGTAACAAGAACAACAAATATAATAATACCTAATATAAAAAATGAACACACAACAAAAAACAACAAACAAACACAGTCAAATCATTAAGAAGTCTAGACATTCTGTATATTTTATATATATGTAGATTTAAATGTGCGCGCTGGCTATATTTTTCTCTTCTTCATGAATTTTTTTGATTTTATTTCTTTTTTTTTTGTTTTTTGTTTTTGGTTAGTTGGTTGCATCTGCATGGACTGGACGGCTTATAAAAGTTGCAATTCTATGTCGTATAAAATATATATTATTTTGGTTGGATCTTTTATGTTGTTGATTGTATCCGTCAGATACAACACACAACACAAGTCAAGAAGTCTGAGCTGAGAATAATATGTTCCTTTTTTTGTTGTTGATGGAACTACTTATTTATAATATTATTATATTTAATCGAGATATATGCAAAATATTATTAGTTGCAAGTAGAACATTTAATATACATTATACATTATATATGCTGATAATTATGAAATTGGAAAATCAATATTTTTAAGTGAAATTGATTGTCTATTCGATTTCCCTGTGAGCTAGTAAATTTTGTATGTTCTTTTTTATATTCATTATAGCGCCGAGAGAGATTAGATATATACTAAATTATAGAAATATAGAATCTCTTATTTTCGTACTAGCACTTTCGTTAGATTGAGTTATCTATTGATGTAAAATTATTGAAATAAGACAAAACTTTATTTCTCGGTTGTTAACAAATGAAAATACATATATTTCATTGGAAATGAATAAGAAATCAAGTTCGATTTGGCTCAAAATAATTAAATAGATGCTAACGACAGATGAAAAATCAAAAACATTTAACAATTTATAGTTATAGTTTTAATTATATAATCAATTTATTGCCAACTACGTAATTGACTAACCGACCAAAAATTGGGTAGTGGAGACAAAGTCCGTGAGATTTACCGTGAGGTTTACCGTTGGGTTTACGGTTGATCTTTCTCTAATTTTCGTCATATATCATTTTAAATCGTTTAATATTTTTAGAAACACTCGCTTCAAGGAAATAAATGAACTGTTCTACAATAAACTCCGCTCTAAACCTCTCGGCGTTCACGTAATCACAGTCAATGATTTGTTAATACAATTGCTTGAAAAAATTATTCTATACAATATACATATGCATTAGATATAATGATGATTTTAATGAAGTTGTACTATATCAACAAAATTAAGTCAGCATTATCTCTCCATAGGAATAACATTTTTTTTTCCTGATTTGAAGTAATAATCATAACGAAAAATTTGCTTACTGACTTTATTCTGTTATAGTTATTATAAAACCAGTCAAAAACAAAAAAAAGAGATCATGTTGAATTGTTGAATTTAGAATTTGAAGAGTAGAAACACACAAATTAGAACTAAAAAGTTTCAGTCAAATTCTAATTTGTGAATAATTCTAATTTCTGGAGCTCATATAAAATTA